>JAMLFT010004514.1:0-19402 GCA_026544285.1 Pachyrhizus erosus | reverse complement strand
TCCGATCTTTAACAAAATATTTTGTCAGACTTTCTAAAAATATAATAAATTACTATATAATTAAAATTGTTATTATGATATAATTTAATATTATTATTTAATAGTAATGACTAAAATAAAAAGTTAAAAGATTAAAATAAAAATTGAAGGATGAAAACTAAAAATATCTTATTTTGTATAATTTAAATTTATATTGAAACTTTTATTATTTATTTCTTATAATTATTTCCAATTTTAGAAAACTGTAAAATTTAGGAAAAACAGAAAAATGACCACAAGGAAAAATTATCTTATAAGACGAAAAATGAAGATTGAGATGAACTAACATATTAAACCTAAACATTACTACATTAAGAACGAGAACCAGGAGAAAATTCTCGCTTTCGGTATGAGTACAGAATGGGTACACTAATTTTTTTTTGTTTCTACACTTTTTCCCTTTCTTTTTTTTTTTTTCCTCTGCTGTCCGTGTAGTACGTAAAAGGGCAAAAATCTTTTTATGAAGTTTTGATGCAGGACAGTGGGATTAACCCAAAAATAAGAGTTGAAATAGTTAGCACGAAATTTTAGATTTAACCGAAAAGGGCTAAAATCTTAAAATTGAGAACCCATTTACAAATTCCCTCTTAAATTTAAGACAAAATCTAATTTTGGAACGAGACAAAACTACTTTCTGGACAACTTTTAGTTAAAAACACAACTTTTTCTTCTCTCCTCTCAATCAGCTCTAGCTTGGTTGTTTGGATAGGTGTCGAACAACGTGGCGTAAGGGTCCCATACCCCTTTTCCCAAAGGCCAATGAAACTGCTAACTGATAAAGGCACTGGTCCTCCTCACCAACCAACATGTCCCATTCAAAAGCCAAAGAACAAGAGAGAGATATATTAAATTGAGAAGAGTAAAAGAGATACCACATTTTCTACTTGAAAATGATTGAAGAGTTTGCCTTATCTCAATTGAAGAGTGGGAATAAAGAGGCAATCCTTTCACACTCATCCTTACCCTAAAACCAACCACTTGATGTTCTGGACCCACTTTGTGTGGTGGGGATGTTACAGCCACCATGTCATCATCCCTACCTAACCTAACTACTTTAGTTTGGAAAGCTCCGTCAACCAAAACTTCAACCTTAAACAAAAAAATATAACCAATATGGAATAAATTGCAAGCTCAAGTCCACAACCAACGTAACTAGTTTATGGCACTAGTTTTAAAAATTCAACCCCTTCTTGAATTTGTAAAATATATTAGTTTATATTTAGCAGAATCTTCATAAGTATCTTTGAGACATTTATTAAATTTAAATATGATTTTGATTTTGATAAATAAAATCTTTTTAATATTGGTCTTTTAGTTTTTTTTTTATTAATTTAAAGATTTTTTATTTTAATATTTATTGTCAAATAATTTTTTAAATTTAATTTTTTTATTCTTTAAATGATAATATAATAATGATGATAATATAATGTTTTTTATTATATTATTAAGAAGTCTAATAGAATAGTTAAATATTAAATTATATTTTAAATTTTTTTATTAATTAATATGAAGTCATTGAATATTTTATTTACATAAAATTTAAAAATATAATTTACAGAAAAAATTACACACAATTATTTTGTTAGATTTTTTTATAATATAATAAATAATTAAATTATTTAAAGAAATTTCTATTAGGATATTATTTAATATCATTACTTAATAATAAAAATTAAAATAAAAAATATTTAAAGGATTAAAATAAAATAAAAAACTTTAAATAATTAAAATAATTTTTTTTTATTTGTTAGAGATCAAAATTATATTTAAATAAAAAAATTATAACAAAAATATTATGTATGAATCTTTATGTAATTTTTAACATGTGATTTTTAATAATTTTTTATTTATTATTTTCTTAAAACAATAAAACAACATATTTAAATTCAATAATAAATTGCTAAGTTTATTATATTGAGAAAAGTACTTCAAATTAGATAAAAGTATGACATAATATTTAAAATGAAATTGTTCATCTTTTTGTATTTTTAGGAAAAGCTAAAAACAATGTCTTATTAGCCAATCTTTTTATAAAATTCATCCATACTAAGGAATTGGACTTATGTTTTGATTGGATATCTTTTAAACACAGTTTGGAACAGTTCCCAAGACAAAAATCTAAAAGAAGAAATGTACTGTTGTCAAAGAAATAGAATTTGAAGTTTAAAGTTTGAAGTATAATACAAACAGAAGCTTTATGGTTCCTCTCTACTCTATCTAGTTTATATTAATCCAATTTTATAAAATAAAATACTTAATTAATGGGTTTATTACTTTTGTTTCAAAATGGGTGGTGCAGTCCCATTTTATTGACAAAATAACATATGAACTGCTCTAATCCCTCCCTATACACTCATAATAGCCTTAGCCCATAATTATCCAAGCATGAGTGGGGCCATGCCAATTTCAAAATGTTGCACTAAGGAAACGCCATGCTCTGCCAAACCAACTAACGCCCAGAAAGAAAATTTCCAACCTATGAAATTACAATCCAGCCCTTTTAGTACAACGTAACATCATTTCAGTTAGACATTGTGGATATCAATTATGAGTCTGCTGCATCTGCCTTCCTAAAAAGATGCTCTTATCAATATATATATTTATATATAGAAATTAGGTAACAAATTATTTTATTAGTAATTTTAACATATTTTTTATTTTTTATTTTTTTAAATTTAATAATTTTAACGAATAATTAATTTTTATTATTATGTTTCAAGAGAATCAAGGGTCAAAATGTTAAAATAATTTTTCAAAAAATATTTTTAATGAAAATAAATTATTTTTCATTTTTATTTTTATTTTTTAATCTCATGATTAAAAGATAAATTATTTATTAAAACTATAAGATTAAGAGAATAACTTATTCTTCCTCTCTGTATAATATAACATTCCGTTCAGTTTAACATATAAGTAACAAAAATATATTTATTTTAGTTTCAAATATAAATAAATTTTAATTAGTTTTATTATTTAGTAAAATTTTATTTTAATTGTTAATAAGGATGATTTATAAATAAATTTTATTTTTTATGTAAAACTAATAAAGTTAAATAATATTAACTAAATTTTTAATTTTTTATAATAGAAACTATATTTTACCGGATCACATCACCTAGTTGTTATAGTTATGGATATTATCTATGAAAAACACGTGTCAATGTGTAACAGATTTCTTGGATAAACGTGACAATTAAACACAATTTTTAGAAAATATAATGTTTCTTTGTTTATATTAACTTGAACATTAAATTCTCTTTAGTTACACCTCCCTATGTCACACAAAGCTAATCTCTGTTGACACAAATCAAATTGGAGTCTTATGAGTAAACACTATATCCTTTACAATAAGTGATAATTTTGCTTAAGTCATGTAGGGTATTTAGATAAATTAAAATTTAAATATCATTTAAAAATATCAAACTATGATGATTGTGTTTGATTTTATAATTTAATACAGTTTTTATTTCAGAACAACAATGCATCTACATATATTGAGTTTAATTTGTATATAATTATTTTAACTTAATCGATAATTTTAAGTTTTAAATACATAATTATGTTCAATATTAAATTTTTTTATCATGTATAATAACTCTATTCAATTCAAATAAAATTGTTTAAGAAAAAAATACATATAATTAAAAAATTAATCAATTATCATATACATATTGAACTTTATCATAACATTAATATGATGTCTATGAACAAATATACAAAAAGTATGGAGAAGACAAAAGTACAGTTAGATACCTATGATGATATTGTATAATCGAATCAGGGATAACATTCCATCACCAAACTAATAAAAAGTACAGTTAATATTTAAAATAAAAAAAAATTCACTTGAATAATTAAAATTAACAAGTGTCAATAATTTAAATTTGTTTTTTTATTAATAAGAGGAGGCACAAAACGACGACGCAGCGTGGGAGGAGCAGTAGTAGTGCAAAACTGAAGGGTGTTGTGTTGTGTTGTGTTGTGTGTAGGCGTTTACTTTTTTGTCACGATCCCCGAGGAACTAGATACCCGAAGACGAAATTCCCGAAAGACCCCTAAGGGGTTTGACTTAAATGACAAAATCCAATGCAGAGAGGGTAATAAATCAGAACTGGGAAAGGGGAAGGAAGGGAAGGTACTCTGTCTCTGTGGTTTATTTCTATGTTTGGACTTTGCTGTGGCTGAGATTGTGGGGATGGAGGTTGTGGCGGCGATGACCAAGGCGGCGCAGCAGAAGGGGAGTGATCCTCTGCTGTGGGCCGTTCAGATGTATTCCAATTTAAACTCCGCCGGGGAGTCTCTTCCCTCCGTCGAACTCGCTGAATTTTTGGTCTCTTACATTTGCTGGGACAACAATGTCCCTCTTCTATGGAAGTTTCTCGAAAAGGCATTAATGCTTCAGATCGTTCCTCCTATGCTCCTTCTCGCTCTCCTTTCTGTCAGGTCCTTTTTCCGATGCTAACCTCTTTTCACCTTTGGTTCTGTCGCCATAAATCTTTTTCGTTACTGTTTATGAGCTCAATTTCACCTTAGCAGTACTTTTTCTTCTTCTTCTTCTTCTTTTTTAATTAGATTTTAGTACAAATTCGTTTAATATAATGAGAAAGTTCCCGGTAACGAGGTTTTGATGGTTATTTTGCGTGTCTTATATACGATACAAAACTCTTTTGTCATTGGAATATCGGATCGGCCTTGGGATGCTGCTAAATAATTATGGTTCTGTAAATGGACGTGATTATGAACCTCCGGTTTCTATTAATGTATTGAAAATCGTGGATGGTACAATTTTTCCCATATGAACGGACTTTTTTCATTTGTTACAAGATGCTATAAGTAATATTTTTCTTGTTCAAGTTAATTGTGCATACAAAGAAAATCTGGCCATTGTTATTTGTTTTTCACTTTTTCCGTACGTGCCTTCCGAGTCATAACCAACTGGAATCTTTTTACTGAATTATGCAGTGCATTACTTGGATTTTAGTACACCATTGTCTGTGAATTTCCATACTTTGACTTCCGAGTTACTCCAGCTCTGTGGGGTTACCTACATCGATTTTCGTTCACTAGTCTCTGTGTCATAGATTTATGAAGTCCCATGTACCCTAAGCACTACTTAATAATCTGCCATCATGACTGTTTTGGTCTCCCTTTTTCTTCTTTGCTGAAGCATCATCTGAAATTATTTGAGTAGGTCTTCTTCTTTCACGAGCAAACCATCTTAAACGGTTTTTCATAATTTTTCTTTTTAGAAGCCACTTCAACCTTCTCCCTGTTAACCCTGCTAATCATATTCTTAGTCTTACCCATTCAGATTTGCTCATGATTTCCGTTCACTGCCTGGCATTTTGATCCAGAGTGTTAGGCTGTTTAATTGACAGTACATCATGAACAATAGGCCATATGTTTTATATTTTTATTTTTTGATTAATTATCACAGTTTGGTGTTGGGTAGGTAGAGACATGTTTTTCTGCACAGTTTGGAACAAAATCTATATGCTTGTGTTCCCTGATGTATTTCTGTTTTGGTGTGTTAATATATCATGTATCTTTATTCTTTTTGGCAGGGTTATCCCATGTAGACATGTCCAACCGGCAGCGTATAGGCTATATTTGGAACTCATCAAAAGACATGCTTTTGAACTTAAAACTCAGATAAACAGGCCAGACTATCAAAAGTAAGCTTTGAAGTTATGAACTTATATTGTGAGATTTTAACATCCCTATTATATTATTTTCTTTCTTAATTTATGTGATTTTCTCTACTGCATTAATGATTGATAACTGAAAACTGTTAAGTAATTGAATATGCTACTACACTGAATTACTATCACATTAGATCCTGAGTTTATGATAATTAAAATTATTAGTAGTAACCCAAGTCTTACAACTCTTATTTAATTTACACATATGGTTATTCATACATAAAATATTTCCTCAGCAATTAATATGTGATATGGTTTTGTTATTTGATAATATATTACAGATGACAGTTCAAGTCTGATATATATATTTTTTAGTTGTTGGAGCATTTGCACTTAACTAATTTCTTTACAGTAAAAATGAATGGTGAGATAAATATGAAAGGTTAGTTTTAATAGGATTTTGTGTCTAGCAGTGTACTTTGGTTATTTGTTAATTCTTCTGCTTATGCTATGGACAGGGTCATGAAATCTATAGATGGTGTTCTTCATCTTTCCAACATATTTGGCTTGTCACAAAGTGAGCCTGGCATTCTGGTGGTTGAATTTATTTTTTCAATTGTCTGGCAGTTGCTTGATGCATCATTGGATGATGAAGGTTTGCTGGAATTTACTCCTGACAAAAAGTCTAGATGGGCAACTCTATATCATGACATGGAACTGGATATGCATGATAATTATAGTGATAAAAAGACCGAACACCATGAGAAATTGCAAAATGTAAATACTCTTATGGCTGTCGAGATGATTGGGCAGTTTTTGCAGGATAAAATATCTTCAAGAGTTCTTTACTTGGCTCGCCAAAATTTGTAAGTATTTTCTATCTTTATATTTATTCTCAGCATTTGCTGTCAACTTTTACTAATAACATTGTCAATCAGAATATATCTGTTCTTTCCAAACTTTCCTATAAATATGATTTGTCATATCATTCCTATTTTTTCATTTCATTTTTTGGGTTAATAAAATGATTTCAGAGTATTCTTGAAATTATATATTCTACAATTATAATGGTAGTGATTTCATGTAGCTTTTTAAATGACATGTCAGTCTATCACATCTAATGGAATAAGGCTTGGTCATTGTTGTTGGTACTTGCTCAGCATCTTTCTTCTGTTTTTTCAGGCCTGCACATTGGCTTAGTTTTACTCAGCGGCTGCAGCTGCTGGGTGCAAATTCATTAGCATTGAAAAAGTCAAGAACTCTTAGTCCTGAGGCACTTCTGAAATTGACTTCAGATTCTTGTATGGTCTTGTCTCGGGAATGCAAAACAAATTCACAGCAAAAGTTCCAAACAGTTATGTCTTTTGCATATCTTTCTTCTTCTGCCTCACTATGTCATGGTGCAAGTCATTCTGCTCTCTGGATTCCTCTTGATCTGGTGCTGGAGGATGCCATGGATGGCTATCAAGTTAGTGCAACAAGTGCTATTGAAACAATTAGTAGTAAGACTGAAAATAGTTTTTGGAATCTGATTGAAAAAGTATATATTGTCTTTTCAACTTTAATTTAGGTACTTGTGATATGAAAATTTTTGTGTAGGTTTGATAAAGACCCTGCAAGCAATAAATGGCACCTCTTGGCACGACACTTTTTTAGGCCTTTGGTTAGCAACTCTACGTCTTGTTCAGAGGGTAGAATTCTTTCTCTGCAACTCAATCTGTTTTCCTGTGAAGTTGTGGTTTTAAATATATCTTGTCCATTGATTGCTTCTGGTATTCCTTCACCATACACTTTGTAATTAAGGAATTTTCATAAGTGGTTTACTCCTTTATTTTAATATTTGATTTGTTTATAGGAAAGAGATCCTATTGATGGCCCCATGCCTCATCTTGATACTCGCTTATGCATGCTCTTATGTATCATACCTCTTGTTGTTGCCGATTTTATTGAGGAGGAGGAAAGGACACCATTTGATGAAAAAGACAGTGGTCCTACAGAATTCTGGAAAGAGAAAAAGGTTCCAGGAAATTGTCGCAATGATTTAGTCTCGAGTCTCCAGGCATTGGGTGATTATCAAAGCTTGCTCACTCCACCTCAATCTGTCGTCTCTGCTGCAAATCAAGCTGCTGCAAAAGCAATGCTATTTGTCTCTGGCATCACATTAGGGAGTGCATATTTTGACTGCCTCAACATGATGGAGATGCCATTTGACTGTTGTAAGTGATTTGCTTCCGGTATCAATTAGAAACTGTGTATGGATCTTCGACAGTTATAAGATTCACATTGGCCTGCTTTCAAAGTATTTTTAAAGGTGGTAATTGTCTATATTGCAACTTGGTCTGGTTACCTTGGTCACCCTCTTGTAAAGACTAATATCCTATATCATTGTCAAATGGACTTGTACAATATACTCGTAGTACCTGTTACAACAAATGGTAAAGATGCCTCCTTGAACACAGAATATCCTATATTATCCTTTGCAAATCTGTTGGACTAATTTTGAAGTTTCCTTGTATTGGTGTAAGCAAAAACAATTAACTCTACAAAAGTATAAATGATGTTTTTTGGCTAAAGATTATAATAAGCAAAATCATTACATAGTTGAATCTTGTAAAATGATGACCCCCTCTCTAAGGTTGCCACATTCCTGTATTCCAACAAATTTTTGGTCCAGCAATTCATTTTTCTCACAATTATTGATTTGCATTTGATATTTGGTACTTTATTTTGGAAGGAGCTTATATTCTTCCCATGATGCTTCACTCAGAAGCTAAAGATTTTAGGAAAGATAAAAATTAAGTTATTGGTAAAAGTATTTCTCGTCTAGGAGCTTCTAGCCACCCTACAGATAACAACATTCAAAAAGCAGTTAATGTGTAACCGTATATTGACCTAATTTAATCATTTGAGTGGTTACATTTTCCTAAATTGTAATAATTTTACCAAGAATTTCTTGTTTGTAATATTCCATGTGTTTGTGTGTTTGTGAGTGTGTGTATAATTAAATTAATTAAACTATTTCTTTTTCAGCTGGAAACATGTGTCATCTGATAGTTGAGGCTTGTATTGCTCGCAATCTACTCGACACATCTGCATACTTATGGCCAGGTTATGTAAATGGTCGAATCAATCAAATACCTCAGTGTATGCCAGCTCAAGTACCTGGCTGGTCATCATTTATGAAGGGAGCCCCACTTACTTCGGTGATGGTTAATACTTTGGTTTCAAGTCCTGCTACAAGGTATGATCTAATTTTGGCTTATTCAGTCAGTTGGTTCACATTCATTTGAGAACTTGCAATGTTCTCATTCTTGGCAAAGGTGTTCTTGTATAGTATTTATTGTGCTCCCTCTTTGTAGGCCCATAGCCACAATGCTATGACCTTTATCAAACTGTTTTTTGGAAGTTTTTTTTCAGTTCTAAAGAGGCCATAAAAGAAGCCTGGCCGTAGAAAATTATAAGCTTTTTAATGTGGCCAACCTCTACGAATTTGTTTTGGGGATATCTATCATTTGGGTGAAGTGACGTGAAGGCTTTCGTTTCAGTTTCAATGTTTAATCCATCCGTCACTGTTTGGACAATTTAACATGCTGCAAGATGAGATAATTTACTGAATACAACAGTAATTCATCATAAACTGAATTTATAACATAACAAGGTGGCTACAAGTGGGTAGAATTTAAATTACCTTTTAAAATTTCATTGCCTGGTCTTCAGTTTTTCTTTTTCTTTCCTGAAGCCAGGTATGTCAGATGCTCTTTTTTGTAAATTTACCAAAAGGTAAAGCAACTGAATTTACGCTCCTGGATTTGATGGAAGCTTAGCAGAACTGGAGAAAATTTTTGAAATTGCAATTGGGGGATCGGAAGATGAAAAGATATCTGCTGCTGCCATTCTTTGCGGGGCATCCCTAATTCGCGGCTGGAATATACAGGTAGTAAAGAGTTAGACAGTAGAGCATATTAAAACTCTAATGCTTTGCTCAGTAGTGTAAACTGTAGAGCACATCCTTTGTTCTAACCACCTTTCCATCCTAATAGAATTTGGATCTCTATTTTGTGCAGGAACACACTGTACATTTCATTCTTAGGTTGTTATCTCCTCCAGTTCCTGCAGAAAACTCTGAAGGAAACACCTATTTGATTAATTATGCTCCAATACTTAATGTACTCTTTGTTGGAATTGCATCTGTTGATTGTGTTCAAATATTTTCACTCCATGGCCTGGTAAGTTTTAATTCAATCCCAAATATAAAGTGATATATTGATTGAACTTTTGGAATTTATATAAATGAAAGATGAAGATCAGCTACAACAGAGGAAATCCTTTGAAAACCGAACAATAACTGGAAAAATTAATTTAGAAACTTCTGAAGAAGATAAGACAGCCTAAAGGACTGTGATACACAAACCGTAGTACCACTCTCAACCTTTCCACCAATTACATGAATTTTGTCCATCTTCATTCACTTGCCTCCTTTTTTTATTCCCATCTTCCACCCTCTATCCATTCATACCCAGTCTTCTGCTGCGTTCACACCCAAATATATAGTCAGTCCCTTTAGTTTCATGCCAGAGCTTTCTACTTAGTTACTCCCTATTGTTCTCCAACTGCATCTGGCCTATTCCTAAACAGCCCAGCATGTGCTTTACTCCCCTTTTCCTGCTATAAACTTGGTTAAAAGGCAGCTAATTAAGAAATATTCAGTAGACAAATTTATTGTGTATGCCTTATATAGATGTTTACCTTGTATAGGACCCTTGTATACATACACAAGGTAGGATTATTATTTGAATTAATGCATTTCCCAATTCCCCAACTAGGTTCCACAGCTTGCATGTTCATTGATGACAATCTGTGAAGTTTTTGGGTCATGTGTGCCAAATATCTCATGGACAATAACATCAGGGGAAGAAATATCTGCTCATGCTGTGTTTTCAAATGCATTTATTCTTCTTTTAAAGCTATGGAGATTTAATCGTCCTCCTCTTGAATATGGAATTGGAGATGTACCAACTGTTGGTTCTCAATTAACTCCTGAATACTTACTATCAGTACGCAATTCCCACTTAATGTCAGCTGGCAACAGCCACAAAGATCGTAACAGGAGGAGACTCTCAGAAATAGCAAGCTTATCATCGCCAAATTCTGTATTTGTTGACTCCTTTCCAAAATTAAAAGTGTGGTATCGGCAGCATCAAGCATGTATAGCTTCAACACTCTCTGGTCTTGTTCATGGAACCCCATTTCATCAGATTGTTGAGGGACTTCTTAACATGATGTTCAGAAAGATTAATAGAGGAAGCCAAACTACTATTACATCTGGAAGCAGTAGCTCTTCTGGACCTGCAATTGAAGATGCCTTTATAGGGCCAAAGTTGCCTGCTTGGGATATTCTTGAAGCCATTCCCTTTGTAGTTGATGCTGCTCTTACAGCTTGTGCTCATGGAAGGCTGTCTCCACGTGAGTTGGCAACAGGTATGTGTGTTTTGATCAGATAAAATCCAATGGAACACACCAAATAGCTTGCAGAACTCATGATTTCTAAATTACCGAAGAGAATCTTACTGGCTGTTAGCAAACTTTGATAGTATCTCATTCAGTTTCAAAATTCTTGCTAATGTATTTTACCTCTAAATATACAGCAAGAGCAACCAAATTCATGTTCATTTAGACGTTCCTTGGTACCCAACAATATCATGATACCGAAATGCTTTTCTTAATATCAGGGCTTAAAGATCTAGCTGATTTTCTTCCTGCATCTCTGGCCACCATAATAAGTTACTTCTCTGCCGAAGTAACTAGGGGAGTTTGGAAACCAGTATTTATGAATGGAACAGATTGGCCTAGCCCCGCTGCAAATCTACTGAACGTTGAGGGACAGATCAGGAAAATTTTGGCAGCTACTGGTGTAGATGTGCCTAGCCTTGCTTCAGGTATTCTCGTTATGTCACTAAATTCTATGTACTCTTTTAAAATCCCGACAGATGCATTTTCAGGAGAGAATTTACATTTACGACAGACGTTTCATTCTAATTTTCTCTATCAAGTTTATCTTTTATACTGCTTGAACGAGTATTAATACCAATTACCTTTTAGGAAATGTCTTCCTCCATCTACCTTTCTCTTCCAACATTATCATTAAGTTGTTATTTGGTATTGTGACCAATGGTCATCGTTTTTAACAGGAGATAGCTCTCCTGCCACACTTCCATTGCCCTTGGCTGCCTTCACAAGCCTTACCATAACCTACAAAGTTGATAAGGCATCGGAGCGTTTTCTTAATTTGGCTGGCCAAACATTGGAGAGCCTCGCTGCAGGTTGTCCATGGCCTTGCATGCCAATTGTGGCTTCCTTGTGGACCCTAAAGGCAAAACGTTGGAGTGACTTCCTTATCTTCTCAGCATCTAGAACTGTCTTCCTCCACAACAGTGATGCAGTAGTTCAACTTCTAAAAAGCTGCTTCACTGCTACCCTTGGCATGAATAGCTCTCCTATCTCATCCAGTGGTGGTGTTGGAGCTCTACTTGGACATGGATTTAAGTACCATTTATGTGGAGGGCTTTGCCCTGTTGCTCCAGGAATTCTATATTTACGTGCATATCGGTCAATCAGAGATATTGTTTTCTTGACAGAAGAAATTGTTTCCATCTTGATGCACTCTGTGAGGGAAATTGTATGCAGTGGATTGCCAAGGGAGCGATTGGAAAAGTTGAAAGCAACAAAAGATGGCATAAAATATGGACAGGTTTCACTTGCTGCATCGATGACTCGGGTGAAGCTTGCTGCTGCCCTTGGGGCCTCTTTAGTATGGATATCAGGAGGGTTGATGCTGGTTCAATTATTAATAAAAGAAACTTTGCCATCCTGGTTTATATCTGTTCACAGATTAGACGAGGAAGAAAAGTCAGGTGGAATGGTTGCAATGCTTGGTGGATATGCACTTGCTTACTTTGCAGTTCTTTGTGGTGCTTTTGCTTGGGGAGTTGATTCATCATCATCAGGTTCAAAGCGACGTCCAAAGGTTTTGGGTACCCACATGGAGTTTCTGGCAAGTGCACTTGATGGTAAGATATCACTTGGCTGTGATTCAGCTACTTGGCGTGCCTATGTGTCAGGTTTTGTGAGCTTGATGGTAGGTTGCACACCTAACTGGGTGCTGGAAGTAGATGTACACGTGTTGAAGAGACTGAGCAATGGGTTAAGGCAGTTGAACGAGGAGGAGCTTGCTCTTGCTTTATTGGGTGTTGGTGGAGTAGGTACAATGGGTGCTGCAGCTGAGCTCATAATCGACACTGAAATATAATTTCTCTATTCTGAGGGTACCTTTGCCTTTTAGGATGACTTTTACATTAGTTAACTTTCATGTTTATAAAGTTGTGCAGCATTTTGAATTAACAGTTTTGTTTGAAAAGTACCACGTATTAGAATGGAAAATTTTGTATCTATAACGTTCATCTAATATGTTAGTATATCCAGCCCCAATCTATGAATGTCCTCTGTTTAATTGTATGTTAGTGCGGGTTATTTCATTATTATAATATTTGTTACAATTTATTTATTTTTTCTTTATCTATTTTGCATCACTTATTTATTTTATTTTATGTTTCTTTCTATATTTCCTAATTATAGAGAAGTTATTGAAGCACGAATAGGATTCGTAAAATCTTGTGTATTAGGTGGTGAAGTTTCGAACCATAAAACTTGATGACAATAACTATACACTTGGAAATCAAAATTCAGTGATTTTCATTATGAAAATACAAAATAAACATGCCTTAGGTTAACAACGTTAGGTTGTTTCCATTGAAATTAAATTTAAAATTATTTTTATATTGTTTAATTTGTATTCGTTTTTCCTCCACATATGAAAGGAAAAGTGGACAGAAACCTACAACATTATTTTATTCTGTATTTTAATATTAGGACTTGTTATTTTAATTTTAGGATTTGTCTTTTCCAAAAGAAGAGCAGTGTATATTTAAAAGATAAAGTATTAACGTATCATTATTTTGAGTGAAATTAATTTAATTTTCTAAAATAATATATTGAGGTTGAGTTTTGTGATAAAAAAAGTGATAGAAAAAGAAAATTTTACTTAAAATGATCCACCAAATTTATAAATAAGGATTAATTATAAGAAGAACTAATGAATACATTGCACTAATAAAATAAAAGATAAAATCAATCAATTATTATTAATAAAAAAATAAATTACAGTAATATTTTTTATATTTTATACAAATTACATTCAACATTCATATTTTTTTATTTGTATATTAATCTCCTTATTATTAAAAAACATTACATTTATACTCCTTATATGTTACATTAACTCTATTAACATTTAAAAATATTATAATAACACTCTTATATATTATACTAATTCTATTAATATTTAAAAATATTACAATAACTCTTATAAATTAGATTAATATCTCCTATAAAAAAAAAGTTAGTATAAACATCAAACAATAAATATTATGTGTAATTTGAAAAAACTTCATAGATATTACAATAATTTATTCTAATTAAAATAATAATTGATATTATAAATAATTTTAAATTCTCTTATACTTTAAATTAATAATTAAAAATATATTTTATTTTTTAAAGTAGTTTAATATCTATTTTCTAACGTATTTGTGTCATTATAAATGTGTGAAACTTTTATGTGATAGTTTTTAGATTTGACTTCTTTAAAATAATCAAGACTGAATTTATTTTTGATATTTTTTTCAGTTGGTCTTTTATCTTTATAAAACTCAGTTTATTCTTTTATATTTTAAAAATGGTTTAAAATAATTATTCTATCCGTTTAAATTTAACATCGTTAATAAAATTTAGATATTGGCGATTAAAAGCCACCACATAATGAAACATTTTATCTTCCCTCTCTTTCTTCACTCCATCCATGTTGCAGTGTCATTCTCTTCTTCCTTTTCAGCAGTGTCTAATTTCTCACTAGGTAGTGCTTCTTTATCTTCCTTCAACTTTTCTTGATGGGTTCTAAGGGAGAAAAGCTAAAAGAATCTTTGATGTTTTGTGCCAGTGCATTTCAGATATGCTTTTTGATTTACAATATTTGATTTCAAATATGATTTTTATTAATTTTTTAGATTTGCAATACTATTGCGATGCCAAGAATCCTTATACAACTTGGCGAAGCTGATTTCATTTGAATGGTGAAGCTGAACACTTTTATGGTACGACGAAGGTGAACGACGTGACAATGACAACAGTAGCAACGGTCAAAATCCCGACTGTCGTGATGGTCCCATCAACGTGGCGAAGGAGACATTAATACAACGTTTTTTTAATTGAATACTTACGATTTGAAGTTGTGTTGCATGTTTGTTGAATCTATAGAGGGAAACAAGAGTGAGAAGAGGAGAAAGAGGGAGAATCTAGATTTGAGGAAGGGGAAAGAAGATGGACCATGGGTTACGCTTTCTCTTTTATACTTGTGTCTTTAAATTTTTAAATATTATAATCAAGGATATTAAAAATATAAAAAATCAAAGTAAATTTTTTAAAAGACTGTCAACCAAACTGAAAAAAAAAAGAAAGAATAAAAATAGATTTTAACCAATAATCAAATGTATAAAATAGAAAAACAATCTAACTGATTTTAATTAAAATACCTTTACATATCAAGTTGGTTTGGATCTGCGTTATATTAAATAAAATTCATTTCAAAATCCAAAATGAGCAAAATCAAGACTGAGTTTTCGTACAATTCAGGAACCTACGTCATGTATTCTTAACGCCAAAGCAAATATGCAAATATACGTTTCTCACTCTAAGTAAGCTTATACATATTTCATGCGATGTAATTTGTGATTGCATCATAAAAAAGCCTTCAATGGTAGTATTAAATGTTAAAAACTTAATGGATGATGAAGATGAATTAACCAACAGTTTGGTTAGGACATCCCCATCTTTAGCAAGGTACGTTAACTTAAAAAAGCCTTCTCTTTTTTAAGCATTTTTCTTTGTTTTGCTAGACGGAGACAAAGTTGTTAGTTGTAGAACAACTAGAAGTTGCATATGTATTATGAACACGAACATGAATATCATATTAAAAATATAGCAATAACACAGGAAAAGAAAAAAAGTTAAGAAAAAAGATATGATATTTAACATGGATGTCAATGAGTAGTTCTTAAACATTTATCACATTGGCCATTCAAATCATTAAATAATGTGTTAAAAAAATATTAGAAAGGTACATGTCTAACATAGACCCCACACTATCTCCAGAATCAGTGCTGAAACAAAATACTAATTTACAATTCCCATTAAACTAGAGCAAGGATAGCTTTGTTGTTCCAGCAAAAAGACAATGAAATGCCATCAGCTTAAGAAGCAAACTTGTTCTGTTGTTCATGTTCAACTAAAAACTAAGCACATAAACAAATTAAAAATAACAAGAACTAATTCCACATGACCCATCTCTGAACACAAGCAACAGCATCAAAGCCCCCAAATAATTTACTCCAACACAATTTCATCGTGATTTCAAGTCAATTTTTTTTTTTTAAAAAAAAGGAAGAAGCAGCAACCATGTGAAATTATTTATAAATCAAAAGTTGCAAAATTAAAAGGAGCCAAAAGGAGAATCACAGAGAGTGTGAGGGCGAAGAAGCTGTTGTCTTGAGATAAATTTGCAGAAAACTCTGGAGACACTTCACTCTCTCCTTGATGGCTTGTACGTCAACCTTGATCGTTTCCAAGCTCCCTTTGAGGGATCGAACAACCACCAACATGTTATCCAACTGAGCCAACTCGTTCACCAACGAACGCGCTTCTTCCTCTTCCTCTTCCTCTTCTTCTCCTTCTCCTTCTCCTTCTTCTCCCTCTTCCTCTTCTTGTTCTTGTTGTTCTGCCAAGGCGGGGGCATAATTGAGCTGCAATTGAAACGCGTTCATGTCCTCCATGGCTTTGGACGCGAGATCCGTGATGTCTGAGAACGATTTGTGGAGGTGCTTCTTCACGAATTGGGGATCCACCACCAGCGATTTCCACCGCTTGCACACGCACCTCAATTGCAAGGGATTGCTAACCCTAACCCTAGCCAGGATTTCGATCATCAAATCCTCCGGCAGGACCGCCGTCACCGCCGCTTCTGCCATCATGCGCCGTCGCTTCCTCGTCATGATCGTCATGATGCTACAGATTTCGATTCACTCTTCCTTCTTTCTGGATCTTGTTCTTCGGTTTCACAATTACATCGTCAGGTTTTGTTTCGATTCGGGTCGGAACGTGCCGTTACACTCTCGTTTTAGGGCTCCGATTTTGATGCTTTCGGAATTCAAATCGTCTAGTTCAGTTACCAAATAATGAAAATCATTAAATTCTTCAATTAACTTGATTTTCGAGATTTCAGAAATTAATTTCATTCATTTATATTATACTATTGTACATTGGTCTCTCTATATGAATATATATAATGTATATTACTCTATTCATTTCTAATTAACTGTAATTTAAATTTAAATTAAGGTAATTAAGAAAGTTATTAATTTTTTTTATTTCAAGAGATTTTATTAATATTTTTTATTTTTATTTTTTAATGATTTATTTTTATAAAATTCTCCAAATTAATTCATCAATTTCTTCGTCCAATTAACTGCCATTAATTTTTTCTCCAGCATTAGTGAATATTTTCTTAATAAAAAATTAAGTGTTGTATTTTGTGAGTAGGTATAAAATATTAGAATTACTTTCAATATAATAATTCATATTTTTTTTGTCAATAAATAATAAATATACCTTAAATTTTTTTAATTGTTTATTGTCTAATTTTATAAAGAATATATAAAATAATTAAAGAAAATAAGGATATAATTGAAAAAAAATAATATTATCTTGAAATCTAAAAATAACATACAAAGAAACAATTATTTTAAAAAAATGTGACACTTAGAAAGAAATAAAAGAAGTAAAATGAAAAAAAAATAATCATCTTTATGTGAATACATATTTATAAAGTTTTGTGTAATTTCGCTTTCTCTATAAAAACATATATATAATAAAGAGCTTAATAATATTGTTAATACAAATTATAAAGGTTAAAATATAATTTTAATTTAATTTTAAATCATTAAGATTGATTTAGTAACGAAGACTTTATAAAATTTTATGAAATCATAAATTCTAATATCAACGTGATTATTATAAAAAAATGATTAGATTTTAAAAATTTTACTTTAATCTTTAAAATGTATTTTTTAAATGAAATTAATCATTTTATTAATTTATCATATTAATTTAGTTAATTTTATGATATATAAGAAATTGTAAAAAATGTCATGTCAAATTAAAATAATAAAATGGAGAGCAAAGTATGAAGAATATACTTTTTAAATACATATATATAAAGTTTTGTGGTATAGTTTCGTTTCCTCTCAAGGAAAAACAGATATATAATAAAGAGTTTAATAACATTGTTAATATAAATTAGAAAGATTAAAATATAATTTTAATCTTTTATTTAAATTATTTTATTTTAATTTGATTTTAACTCATTAAGGTTGACTCTTTAATAACGAAGAATTTAAGTAGTTTACATAATGTCATAAATCTTAATATTAATGTAATTATTATAAAAAAATTAATTTTTAAAATTTTTACTTAAATCCTTAAAATATCTCTTTTAAAAGAATAGTCATTTTAATAATTTATCATATTAATTTAATCAATTTTGCAATATATGATAAATTGTAAAATATATTATAAAAAAATAACAATAAAACAAATTTAATCTAAGAAATATTATAAGTCATCGTAATAAAACTTTTTAAACTGACAAATTAAACTAAAACAAATACATTAAAACAAGATACCAAATTATATTATAATTTAATATAATTTTTTTATTATATATGATAATTTGTGAGTTAATAATAATATAAAAAAATTATACAGTTATTATATATATATATATATATATATATTTAAAAAAAGAATAGAAATAAAAATAATTATATATAATGTTATATATAATATTAATTTTAATATTTGAATAATAAAACTATTTCTAGTAATGCTACAATTGATATAGCACTGATATGGGTGCCGAAATTTTGAAAAATTTATTAAATTTCTTTCTTTATTTAGTTTTTGAAAGAGATGTAAATTTGAAAGTATAGGAAAAATGTTAATATTCAATATTTTCCGTTATAAAAGGATTATTTCAATTTGATCTTGTAAATTTAAAATAATTTTTAAAAAAATTAAGCCTTTCACACGAAAAATTAAAGAGTATGAAATAAAAGTTTAGGTATTTATAATAAAAATTAAAGAATTTATACCTCATATGAGATTTATGTAAAAATAACCCTTTATCTCTCTATCTTTTCATATAATGCACATAAGCTTTCTTTGATTTGGTTCTTAGATCGGTAGAGTCGAAAGTTCTATACGATGATAAATTTGTTTGAGAGAACCAACCGTTTATTTTTACGTTACAAAAAAAAAAAAAAAATCACTTGTTTTCTCAGTTGAAAATCTATGAATTGGCTTCCAGTTAGAAGATAAATTTGGATGAGTCAAAACTTTCGTATACCCAAAATGTACCTAGACCTATATTATGATTCTTAAAGAGCAGGAGTTGACAATTAAAACTTATAAAAAATATTAGATTTATTATTTTTTCGGTCTTAAATTTTTATTTTTTTATTTTTTTATATTATTTTTAGTTTCTTAACTTTTTTTTT
>JAMLFT010004513.1:0-19403 GCA_026544285.1 Pachyrhizus erosus | reverse complement strand
TTTTACGAATTTATCTTGGTCGACTCCGACTCAGTTTCAGTAAAACATTACAAAAATGATAAGGATCCGTCCTTATTTTGTAATAGTCTAGATACAAGTCTATATATTTATATATATATATATATATAATTTATTTTATTATTTTCTTTATACTTTTATCTAATATTTTATTTTCCTGCATATATTTTTATACTTATCTGTTGATTATCTAAAGCTAAAGTTTCTCTTAGATTTTGTAATTAGGCTATTATTCATTTCTATTTAATGAATTAAAAAAATTCATTATTCTAACAATTTCGCTAATAATAAATAATTTTCTTATACATTTTAATTTTAAACTCAAATAGAGATAACATCAAAATCATTTTAAGGATAAGTATAATTACTCTCTAAAGATCAATTTCTATTATTTATTTTTATTATATGTTATTTCTTCTTATTTTAATCAATAATATAATAGTTATTTTATTTTATTTAGTTTTTATTTTATTAGGATGTTACAAAGTGAGAATGAAGAAGAAGAGAGATCAAGAACTAAAGATCCAAATTGGATCCAAAGTTCAAGAAGAAAAGAAAGATAAGAAGAAAAAGGTAAAAGAGATGCAAAATGAAAGCATGTTAGTATCTTATCAAAAGGTAAAGAGGTATCTCTTAGCTAGGGTTCCTTTATTCATTTTCAAGCTTTAATTGTGTAGTTAGTGGTGCTAAGTTAAGTGAATCTTTTGAAGATTTTCTTGAGAAGTTTAGTGATGTGTTTCCAAAGGACATTCCTTAGGATTTCCCCCTATTAGAAGAATAGAACATCATATTGATTTAATTCCAAGAGCTAGCCTTCCTAATAGGCCTACCTACAAGAGTAATCCTAAGGAAACCAAGGAGATACAGAAGCACGTAGAGGGTTTGATTAACAAGGGGTGGGTGCAAGAGAGCATGAGTCCATGTGTTATGCCTATCATTTTAGTGCCTAAGAAGCATAGGTCTTGGAGAATGTGCACTAACTATAGACCCATTAACAACATTATAGTTAAGTATAAACACCCTATCCCTAGATTGGATGATCTGTTGGGTGAGTTGTATGGTGCTTCTCTCTTATCAAAGATTGATCTTAAAAGTGAATATCATCAAATAAGAATAAGAGAGGGAGATGAATAGAAACAACTTTTAAAACTAAGTTTGGATTTTATGAGTGGCTAGTAATGTTGTTTGGATCGACCAATGCTCCAAGTACATTTATGAGGCTCATGAATCATGTCCTTAGAGACTTTATTGGGAGATTTGTTGTAGTATACTTTGATGATATTCTAGTATATAGTTTATCCCTTGAAGACCACATAGGACATGTAAGACAAGTGTTGAGTGTTTTTAGAGAGCAACACCTTTTTGTGCAGAACAAGTAGTGTTTTTAGGGTTTGTAATTAGTGCTCAAGGTGTACAAGTGGATGAAGAAAAGATTAAGGCTATTAGAGATTGGCCAACACCACAAAACATTAGTGATGTAAGAAGCTTTCATGGATTAGCTAACTTTTATAGGAGATTTGTTCCAAATTTTAGTACTATAACAACTTCTATAAATGAATTGGTTAAGAAAAATGTGGTGTTTAGGTGGGAAAAGGATAAAGAACAAGCCTTTCAAACTCTAAGAGATAAATTAATTAAAGCTCCTGTTCTTGCTCTCCCAAATTTTAAAAAATCCTTTGAATTAGAGTGCGATGCTTCCAATATTGGAAGTAGGGCTGTTTTACTATAAGGGGGTCATCCTATAACTTATTTTAGTGAAAAATTGAAGGGTGCCCACCTAAATTATTTCACTTATGATAAAGAGCTTTATGCTCTTATCAGGGGTTTACAAACATGACAACACTATCTTCTACCTAGAGAGTTTGTGATACATAGTGATCATGAATCTCTCAAATACTTGATGGGTTAAGGAAAACTCAATAAATGCCATGCTAAGTGGGTGGAGTATTTGGAGCAATTCCCTTATATTATTAAACACAAACAGGGTAAGAAAAATGTTATGTTGATGCTCTTTCTAGGAAGTATGCACTTATCTCTTTGATGGATTTTACTCTATTAGGGTTTAGTAGTATTAAGGGATTGTATAAGAAGGATGTGGATTTCTCAAAAATCTTTGATCTATGTGTGAATAAATCATATTTAGATTTCTTTCAACAAGATGACTATCTTTTTAAAAGCAAAAGATTATGCATTCCTTAGAGTTCATATAGGAACATATGGAGAGGAAGAATGATAACTTATGGCAGTTTCTTTTGCTTCTTTTTAGTTGTATTTCATAATTGTATTTTTTAACGTTCTTGTACTGAATTATAAAAATTATGATTAATGAAGTTATGTTTCCTTTCATGCATGGTGTGAAAATGTTTTGTTTATATTGTGTGAAAAATATTAACAATTTCTTAAATAAATTAATAAAGTTTTCAATAATTAAAATAAATAATGTGTTGTGTGATGAATATTAATAAATGTATTAAAGGTTATTACATACGTTATTTGTTTGGTATATATTACTTTTAAATTTTTTATTTAATTTTATTAATTTTTCTATTAAAAATTATCACATTCATATGTCTTACAAGAATAAAAAAACCAAAAATCCACATGTATTGTAATAATATAAAAAGTAATCATACATCTAATAGACAAAATTAACGAAATTAAATAAAAATTTAAAAACTTAAAAATCAAATATAATAAAATTATTTTTAAATAATTAAAATCAATATGAAAGATTAAATTCAAATTTAATTAAAAATAGATGTTTTACATTTTAAAAGTTGCTAACCATGCATCATCATCATTCATTGATACCTGTCATTGCCACGTTATACCATAGGCTTGCAACCTCATGCTTTGTGGATTTATGGGAGCGTCAGTTTGGCTGCAAAATCTCAGTGTCATGCATACAAGTGAGGGAGTTGAGGTTCGAAGTCTTTTATATTAACGAAGGTTCCAAGTATTCCAACAAGCGTAACAAAAAAATAAAAAAAACTTATCCAACGTGTAAGTTCCTATCGTGATATTTAAATTGTTTCTGTATCTTGACATCGTCTTACTCCCATGAACCTTTGTTTTTTTATCTCTCCTTATTTAAAAAATAAAATTAAAATTAAAATTAAAATAATGCAATAAAGTACAACCAATTTTGTTCATCTTTTACTTGTAGGTCAGACTCAAAACAACTTTTCTATGCCTTCTTCATCAATGCTGTATGGGTTGAGTTTCCGAACTGATAAATCACGTACTTACGTAGGTTGGTCTTTTTCAATTTGGCAAAGAAATTGGAACAAAAGCAATGTATTATTTTTTATAGTTTAGAAAATGAAGGTTTGGATTAGTCCTACTTCAAGATTTAACCTAACAAACTTCCATGGCTTCACTGCAACTACAAACACTGTTGGTTTAATTCCTCGTCAAATATATTTATTATTTTTTAAAAGCTATTTATTTATTGGAAAATAAAAACAAATCTGTTCTTCCCCGTATAGAGGACTGGTCAAGAGGGCAGATTATGATGCCCGTTGATCCCCAACTAGGGATCGAGGACTTTTCCTCTTTAAATATTTTTTAAAGATAAAAATTGATAAAAAATAATGACAAGTCAAGTGAAAGTAAGTAAATTCAATCACTTAGTTTATAGGATTCAGCCACCCATATCCCAATAAACACCCCATCAAACATGTCAAAGATATTGCCATATTCATGGGCAGGGTAGGGAAACGAAAAAGCATATCGCGCGGACAAATAGCCAAAGCTTTTCTTCAATTCAGACGACACATTACTTCCATTATGGCGTGACATATTCCAAAACCTAAACTCCAATATTGACAAACTTCACAATGAATAACAACAAATCTTCAAAATAAAATAAAATCATGAACCTCTGTTGGGCTGTTTTTGGTTCTTGCTTGCACTGTTGCACGTCCTCCTCCTACCAAAGAAGACTCTGTAAATAAAAATAAAAATTTCGGACCAAGACATTATTGAATTTCAAATTGTAATCTGTCCAAACCACATCGATTCAAATGAAAAATAGAACAAAAAAAAAAAAAAACACACAAAAGAAAAACTCATCAAATGCCATTATAACTCAACAATCCCGAAACTCCGCCGTCGGAGAATACAAAAATTTGCTAAACAACTAAATCCGAACAAGGAACACATTTTTTATACACAAAGCAGGGAAATTCCCAAAACTAATGAATCCAGTAACTAAAAAATCGTGATCGCGTTTTGTAACACATTTAAGTGGGGCACATTAACAAGACTCCAAAATCCTAGAACAAATTTTGGATCAATCTTTTTATTCTTTCTTTCCTTTTGTTGCCTCATAAGTTGCATTGCAACTCTGACATAGCCACAACCACACAGCCTCTGTTGCACCAACCACGAACCCAACCCATGTTACCGAACCATTTCATCTATCACCATTCACCAGACTCAGAAGAAAAAAGAAAACCTCGCGGCCAACACGTGACGCCCAAGTAACCCAATCCCATCACATAAAACATGAAACATCAACACATTCTTAAGATAACGCCGAAACTTCTCTCTCTTTCTCTGTCGTCACCGCTCTCCTACATCTTTCTTCTCTAAAATAATATTCCCTATTCGTGTTTTATTTTTTCTGATTATTTTACTATTGCATTGCAATTTATCTGGGAGGTTATTTTCCATACAATAATAATTTTTTAATATTTTTATTTCGGGTTCTCTCCTCAGTTTGGTCGCCGAAAACAGATCCCTATTTTCTCCTCTGCTTCGTTGGATCGAAATTTTCCAATTTGCCGACATTTTCGTAACTCAATTCTTCTTTCTGGCTCGAGGCTTTTCAACTCGCGCCGCCCTTTGGGATTCCCCTGTTTGTTGTTCTGTTTCTCATGAGAATTCTATTCCATTCGTATTAGGGTTTATGTTTGAAATTCGGAATCCAGAATATTCAATCGGTTCGGTTAATGCGGGATTGATTGGTCCCTCTTTGTGGTGAGGATGATAATTAAGCGGAATCTGAAATCCCAAATGCCGAGTCTGAAACGTCGGCGGCTCGGCGACGCGGAGGGTGAGGACGACGAGTGCGTCGCCGAGAGGAAGAAGAGGAGGAAGACGAACGGGTACTGCTACCCTATGAATCTCCTCGCCGGAGTAATACCGGCGAGTTTTCGCGGGCTGCTCAGAGCGTCAGAGAAAGGCTGCCACATGGCGCCGAGCGCGGAGGAGGGCGGCGCCGGCGGCAAGAAGAATGCTTCGCGGCCGGCGCTGGTGCGGACGTCGCGGGGACGGGTGCAGGCGCTGCCGTCGCGGTTCAACGATTCGGTAATTGAGGATTGGAGGAAGGACAGCAAGGTTGAATGTGAATTAGATGATGAGTTTGAGAGTGTGAAGAAGTCCAGGAAGGGAAAGAGCAATAAGGCTAGAGGGTATTCTGCATTGTGTGAGGAGGTGCTGCATAAGAATTTTGATGCTGCCAGTAAGGGGTTTGGGGAATTAAGGGGCAATGAGGGTGTTTTGAAGGAGGAGGTGGAGGAGAAGAATAAAGAGGGGTTGTATGGACCAGAAGACTTTTATGCTGGGGATTTGGTGTGGGCCAAGGCAGGGAGGAAGGAACCTTTTTGGCCTGCCATTGTCATTGATCCTACGTGTCAGGCACCGGAGCTGGTTTTGAAGTCATGTATTCCTGATGCTGCTTGTGTCATGTTTCTTGGGTATGCTGGGAGTGAAAATCAAAGGGTATTAGTTACTGTTTCCTGTCAAGTGTTTTTATCAATGTTTTAATTTGCAGTTTGCAAATAGAAATGCAGTCATAATATTTTGATTGTAGATGTTTTCGCGTCTCAATTGCCATTTTGACTTTAATTTGGTACAATTTTAATCATGGCAATGCAGCTGCAACTGCAATTTAAAACATCGTGACTTTGATATTTTGAAATCTGGATCTTTTAAAATAATGGTCTTTTGGTGTGTTTTGTGACACTGAGCAGGACTATGCGTGGATCAAGTATGGGATGATTTTTCCGTTTATCGATCATGTAGACAGGTGTGCAGTTGTTGGTTGTTTATTTGTTTAAGATTATCATTTTGATTTTTCTATTAGGATGAATTTGTGCTAGCTGCTTATAGGCACGATATTACTTGGATTAGGTTTCAGGAGCAGTCTGAATTGGGCTGCTATAATCCCTCTGAATTTCAAATAGCACTAGAGGAGGCACTTTTGGCAGATCAGGGCTTTACAGTGAAGTTGATCGCTGATATAAATACAGCAGCTGGTAAGACTGGTTGTGGTGATTCTATAGTGAAAGGCTTTCAGGAGGTCACTGGTTCAAACCAGAATGCAGCATGTCACTTTCTGAACCAGGTAAGTTAGCTACAGGGCATATTTTTTTCATTTGAAGATTTAGATGGCTGTTAATGTATACATGCATCATATTTAGAAGGTTCTAAACGAAAGTTTGTACTGATTTAATTTGCTTTGCTGTTGTAATTATTATGCCATTCTCCATAGTCCATAGTACACCAAAATGCGGGAGTGAGGAAGTCTACTGACATCTGGACAAGTTAAAATAATCTTTCATTGATTTGCATTCCATATGTAGGATTTATTTGATAAGAAGCAGGACATGCAACCTTGTGAAGTATGTGGATTGGAGCTTCCTTTCAAAATGTCAAAGAAAACAAAGGATTTGACTCCTGGCAGCCAATTCCTATGTAAAACATGTGCTGGGGTTTGTGCAACTTGCCTCTGTCTTCTAACAATATATATTTAAGTCTGTAATTGGAACATTATAATTAAAGTACTATTTGTTTAAAAAATTTATTTGTTGTAGTCTTTAAAATCAATTTCTCTTTGGACAGTTAACAAAATCAAAACATTATTGTGGCATATGCAAGAAAATTTGGAATCATTCAGACAGCGGAAGTTGGGTGAGTTAGTTAGATCCTGTTGGCTATTTAAGGTTATGTTGTTTTCAACTCAACTTTTTTTTCTTTTCTGGTATTAATTTTTGTTTCTGTTTTTGGCGTATTCCTTTTGAATTAGGTGCACTGTGATGGATGTAAAGTATGGGTGCATGCAGAATGCGACAAAATTTCCAGCAACCTTTTCAAGGTTTATCTGTTATTCATTGACGTCTGAATATTGTCTCTTCTCTGCTTTTAAAGCTAATAAAGAGACATTTTTGTTTTATTCTGATTGATAAATTTCATTTTTTGAAGAATCTTGGAGGATCTGATTATTTCTGTCCTACATGCAAAATAAAGTTTGATTTTGAGTTATCTGATTCAGAAAAATCACAGCCAAAAGTCAAGTAAGTTCATGTAGTTCTTTTTCTCTCTGCCTATTTGTAGCTTAACTTAGTAAATTCCACGTAATTTTATCTTTTGATTCAAGTTCATTATCCAATTTATCATATTTTTGTTAGGTTTTTTAAAGATGTCATTTTCCCTTGTGATTTGTATTTCTGACTATAAATCTATAATGTTGGTATAGATGGAAAAAAAACAGTGGGCAGCTAGTGCTTCCAAACAAGGTCACTGTTCTCTGCAATGGAGTGGAAGGCATATATTTTCCAAGCCTTCAATTGTAAGCATAAAATCCTTCAAAAGCATTTTACATAAATTTTTTCCCTATGCTATCTATCATCATTACTTTTTAATTTCTATAGTTATTTATTATTTATCATCAGTTGTTTTATTTGTAATAGGTGTAGCAAGTAGTAAAAGATTAATACCTTTTCTAGGTAAGTAATTAAAACATCCAATCACAAACCTATTTGATGCTCTGATTGTTTTTCTCTTAATAAAGAGGGAGAAGGTGGCATTAATTCATCAATAGGATTTTCTTTTACCCCAATAAAAAAAAGAAAAGAAAACTTGTGCTGAAGTTTTTTGTTCTAGTTCACTGTGATTAGCAGTTTGATAAAAGGTTATGTTCAAAGAATGTTTGCTCTAGGAAGGTTCCTAATTTTCATCAATTTGAATATGGGCAAAATTTCCACATAAATTAATGCCAAACAACATTTGATAAACTATATTTTAGTCTTTATCTTGTTTCAGTATACAACTAAGACAGGTTCCTTGTTGAAGTAGGGCTTTTTAAATATGCTCTACTAACATAAGTGAAGTCTAAGAAGAACTGAATAGCGCTTGGATAGAGTCTATGAAAAGTTCTTATGCATAAACTATGGATCTTTGCAATTTTGATATGCTCATAAAAATAGGCCCAAAACAGCTTATTTTGGTTTCAAAAGTTGTTTTATTGAGCTCAGCCAAGCAATCATAAAATGCTTCTTGACTGCTTGT
Organism: Pachyrhizus erosus; assembly: GCA_026544285.1. Lineage (NCBI taxonomy): Eukaryota > Viridiplantae > Streptophyta > Magnoliopsida > Fabales > Fabaceae > Pachyrhizus > Pachyrhizus erosus. Next base: position 11,090 of record JAMLFT010004513.1, on the reverse strand, counting down.
CATAGTATAAAAAGGCCCACATGATAGAAGAATCTCATCCAAACTTATGTACATGTTATCCTTTGATGCTAATTCATGAAAATTTAGTATTTAGAATATGAAATATAATGCTGTGGCTACAATAAATAAAATTTGATATTGACAATTTATAGTTTTGCACATGTTCTATGGATGTGAGCTTGTAGGAAACATTTATTGGTGTTTATTCTGTTATCTTTTTGTGTTTATTTGATGGGGGCTAAAGTAAACAGTGAGATGCCTGCCTAATTAGACATTGTCGTGTTTTAATCTGTTTGATGCTAATTTTTAAGGGATTGTTATTATTTCTAAATGATCCATGTCTTCTTTTTGTCTAAATGATCCTTATTCTTTTTGATTATGATACGGAGGAAATGAATTGTTCTTGCTTTTCCATGTTTACTTCAGAGTTGTATGCAAGTGTGGCTTTTGCAACAATAACAAACTAGCACTTAGAGAATGGGAATGGCACACAGGTTCAAAATTTAGAAATTGGAGGACAAGTGTTCGGGTGAAAGGATCCATGCTATCGCTGGAACAATGGGTTCGTAAATGACTTTATTATTTAATTTTGGAACATAACACCCTTTATCTCTTTGTCCTGAATATATGCTACTTGTTTGGGTACTTTGGTAGAATGGCTGTTGAAATATCTAATCATTCTCTTTATAGACTTGTAATTTATAACAGTAACAAGACATTTGATGTACTTATATATATTTCTTATATTCAAATTCTACCAATTAGTAATTTAGTATTATTAATTGAATTTTTTTACAACTTAAATTTTATAACATCACTCTTCATCAATATTAATATTTATTTTGATTATGAAGTATTCTCTGCCAAAATGCCAATGATACTGACCTATTGAGAATCTGTAGGAACTTATTAGTCTCTTATGATTTAGCATATGGGGCACTTAGAAGAAGAAATTATTGGGGTGAAAAGGCCATAATTGTAAGACATAAATTATAACTAATATAATTCTTTTTGACTTCTCAGATGCTGCAATTGGCCAAGTTTCATGCTAATGCTGTAGTTTCTGTGAAACCTAAAAAACCTTCCTTAAAAGAAAGGAAGCAGAAGTTGCATACCTTTCTACAAGGTATCTTTTAACTCCTTCCTTTCGTGTACAACTTTATGATGTGATAATAAGTCTTTTAGATGAATTTCTTAGAGCAAAAATGGTTCCACAATTTTCTCTGACAGAGAAGTATGAACCGGTTTGTGCTAAGTGGACTACAGAACGATGTGCTGTATGTAGATGGGTTGAAGATTGGGATTACAACAAAATTATCATTTGCAACAGGTAATATGGCATCTGCAGTTTATTACAGGGATTAGAATGCGTAGGTCTAAAGATTTTGGAGCTGATAAAAGTGGTGAGGTGATGACTGTTTGGGAAATAAACAAAAGATTTAATTGATGTCATTATCATGTAATGATATTATGCAAGGAACCCCAGCATTTTGTCGAATGCATTCAACTATAATATGCACTCTTTCTTATGTTCTATTACAGCAGTCTCCATTCTGCTTTGCCTAAACAGTTTTGCAGCCTTACCATCCTCACTTATCAGTCAGATCACCACTGAGAATTAAACCATTTGCTTATAAAACCATTTTTTCTCTTCTGCAAGCTTGAACTATCAAGGCTTTGTTGGCTGTTTTCTTAGCTTCGTGATGAATTGCATTGCAACTAATATAAAGAATGCATTATATATTTTATAGATGTCAAATAGCCGTTCATCAAGAATGTTATGGAGCAAGAAATGTTCGAGACATTACGTCATGGGTTTGTAAAGCTTGTGAAACACCTGATATCAAGCGGGAATGTTGTCTTTGTCCTGTAAAAGGTGTGTCTTCCACAATATTTGAGATGCATTCTATATAAATAATCCTTTACTAATTTTATAATGCTATAGACTCACCTCCTCATGAATTCTATTTTGTGGATTTTCCCCACTTGACTCTATTTTGGGTATTCTATACAAATCAGCTTTACTCCTCTTACCCTCTTTTGATTTTTATGTTCATGAAACTTTTATGATCATGATACTAGGGAGCAGCTTCAGTAAATTTACTTTTATATTTATTTTGTTATTAATGACTATAATCTTTTTCTCTGAAATATGATTGGACACATAGGTGGTGCTTTAAAGCCAACTGATGTTGACACGTTATGGGTTCATGTTACTTGTGCTTGGTTTCGACCTGAAGTATCTTTTGCTAGTGATGAAAAGATGGAGCCTGCTTTGGGTATTCTGAGTATTCCGTCTAATTCTTTTGTGAAGGTGGGGGAGTTGGTTACCACCTTTTCTTGTCTACTTCAATAATGCATTTAATATAATATAGTACATCACTATCGCTTTATAGTGTATTTTAACATTTGAGTTCAAATAAAAATAAAGTTTTTCCCTTGCTAATTAATATTAGTCATTGATTGATTTAAGACTTAAATAACATTTTGGTTCTTATAAAATAGGGTATTTTTTATTATAATCTTTTAAAGTCTTTTTTTAGTTTGTCTTTTAAAGATTTAAATTTTTTTATTTTAGTCCTTACTTTCAAATAACAACATTAACTGATTACATAACGATTTTGACGATCTAGTGACTTGTCTTCGGAGATTCTGAAAGGACAATCACATGTAGTTTTTTTTTTTCCAGTAAATTATTTTTAAGTCCATATATGTTCAAAACAATTAATAATGTTAAATTAGTTAATGAGAACTTTAAAAACATAGTTGACAAAAAATTATATGTGACTGTCTTGTCAAATTTCTCTATGATGTGACAAGTCAGTGGATTGCCAACATCACTGTTAAGCTATCATTTAACGATATTTTCTTAAAAATAAAGACTAAAAGCAAAAAAAAATATATTTAAAGGACTAAAATCAACATAAAAATCATTAAAGGACTAAAACCCATTATGTTTTAGGGACCAAAATATTATTTAAGCTTTGATTTAATTTATTTTCCATATTTTATACCACATTACATAATTCATACATGCTACATTATAAAGGTAATGAGTATCTACTTGATTTCTAAGTGAATTTGGTTTCCATGAAAAAATATAGATGTCTTAGTCTGGTTGTACATGCCACTGTAATCTAAAGTCTGCATTAATTGAATTTCAGATTTGTGTTATTTGTAAGCAAATTCATGGTTCTTGCACACAATGTTGCAAGTGTTCCACTTATTTCCATGCCATGTGTGCATCAAGGGCTGGTTATCGCATGGAGGTGAGGACTCACTATGATTAATTTGACTCTCATTTGCATAATTGTTATGCTATGATTTGGACTTTCATTTAATTTTAAATAGGTTTACTGCCAAATTTCATTTTATAATCCTAGTTTTTTGCAAATATGATTTTAGCTTTTATCATTCAATATGATGAATGAACGCAGTTATTCACCTGTGACCTTCATAGAACATCCCCTTGCATTTCATGCATTTCTTGTTAGGGCTTTTAATCAGATTAAAAAACTTAGGCCCTGTTTGGGATGGTTTTCTGTTTTTAGTTTTTAAATTTTTAAAAACCAAAACCAGTTTTGAGGTTTTACTTTTAGTTTTTAGAAAGGTATTGCAAATTGAATATAAATAAAATGAGTCAACTATTGTATCTTATCTTCTTCCGCTATGAAATAATGTAATATAAAAAATGGTGGTGGTGATGGGGTAGTGATAGTGGCGATGGGTGGTGGAAGTGATGGTGATGGGTTCATTGTCAAAAGTAGTGAGAATGTGTTTTTTAAAACTAAACCAAATTCACAAAACCTTTTTTCTTGGTTTTGAAAATGAATATAAAAGTGTTTCTAAATTCAATTAAAACCCATTTCAACTTTACTTTGGCTAAACACGTTTTATTTTGAAAATTGCATTTCAAAACCAAAACCTAAAAACTTGCAACCACCCCAAATGGGCCCTTAATTTTTGAGCTGTTAGAAAAGTAACGAGGACCATAATCTTGAAGGTTTATTGATACTTTTTCTAATTATTTTCTAACAAGGTCGATGTGCAACGAGCTAGAAAACAAGTGAAGTTACGTTTAGATATAGTTAATTGCTACGGTGAAGAGTTAATTAGTTGTCTTGTGAGTCAATGAATAGAGGCAGAGAAATTGAGCGGAAAGTTCTACGTATCCTTCATGGTGGCAAAACCTGCACCCGATTTACCCAAATCGATGCCCATTTCCTCCACCATGACCTTCACCAATCCAACCAAATCCTTGCCCACTAAATCTCTGTCCGTGCCTCCCTTCATAGAGTCCCTTATGCCACAGGTGTCTTCGCCTAACCCACAATTGCAACATTTTCCTCTTCAGTGCCATCATCAAAGCCCATTCTCTATACCTACCCTTTCTTCTGCTTTTTCTCCCTCATGAAGACCCGCACCATCTCCTTTGATCAGTACACTCTTGCACCTCTCCTCAAGTCCACCTTCAACCTTCGCCATTACACCCTCGACCAGTGAGTCCACACCTATGTCATCCGCCTTGGCATCGTATGCCACGCTTTCGTCTACATCGCCACGGTGGAGCTCTACGCTAGTTGTGAGAGAATGGACAATGTAGGCAAGGTGTTTGACAAAATGCGTGACCTAGACGTCATGGTTTGGAACTTGATGAATTGTGGGTTTTGCAACATGCGGGATTTGGAAAAAAGTATGAAGCTTTTTACACAAACGAAGGAACGGAGTGTGGTTTCGTGGAATCTCATGATGTCTTGTTTAGCACAAAAGACCAAAGAGGAAAAGGTTGTTGAGCTTTTTTAGGAAATGTTGGAGTAGAGTTTTGAACTTGACGAGCTTCCTTGGTCACGGTGCTACCTGTCTATGCTTGCTTGGGAGCTATGGATGTTGGTGAGTGGATCCATTCCTATGCAAATGCCAAAGGGTTCCTCCAAGATGCTATTAACATGAGGAACTCACTCGTGGATTTTATTGTAAATGTGAGTTATGGGCTTAACACAATCCCAAAAGTTAGCTCATAAAATGAGGGTTATCTCCTACTTATATACACTATTTTGGCTATATCAGTAGTTGATGTGGGATCTTTAACATATTAAATATTGATTTACGATTGAGCAATAATATTATACATATAATACAAGTTGTTTGCAAAGAATTGAATCAAGGGCTTGTGGGAAAAAAAAAGAAAAAGAAAATGCAGAATGCTCTACATGTACATATACATATATAGATGAGTGCATTTGTTTTACTCATCTTGTTTTGTTCTCAGGAATATAAGGGTGGGAATGAATATTCTCATGTTTGCTAGAAAATTATAATAATATGTTCTTGGGTATATTTTATATCTAGAAAAGTTGAGCCTTCACGTTCTATGCATCTTTTATTCCCATGAGAAAGTTGTGGGTATTTGATATTACCATGGAACTGGAAGTCATTGTCTACAATAACTACCTATTCCCACTACCTTTCTCTTTCACTTTTATTTTTAATTAAATAAATTTTAATTTTTTTTCTAAAATTACTAAATAATAAACAAACATGTCCATGAGCATAGCATTCTCAAAAATATTTGCTAACGTACTCTCATGTGTCTTTTAGTTAGAGTATGTTAGCAAGCTACTCTAAGTGTGTATTTTAATATAATCACTTGTTATAACTTGCTAATGTACTCCAGCTAAAATTGAGTGTACCACAGACACACACAGATATATATACTCTTTCATTATTTAGTCTTATTATCAACAATATTCTGTATCATGGTTGACTTTAAGTTGGCATGTTGCATGTTTTCTTATGGATAATGTATGGTCCATGAAATAGTTTTTAACTTTGTCTCCAATGTAAATGCAGTTGCATTGTATGGAGAAAAATGGTAAACAGACAACAAGAATGGTTTCTTATTGTGCTTACCACAGGTATAGGTTCCTGAATTACAACATCCTTTTGCCTTTATCCCTTTCTACTGCTTCCTTTACAGGATTAGCTTTTGCCAAGCACATCCAGTTTCTTTTGGAATTGCATATATATGGGTTTAATTGAAATTCATTTTATTCCTTTGTCATCCTTTCATCTTAATCATGTCTATATTTCTTGCAGAGCTCCCAATCCAGACACTGTTTTGATTATGCAAACCCCTCTTGGGGTCATTTCAACCAAAAGCCTTCTCCAAACTAAGAAAAAAGCTGGGTCAAGGTTAATTTCATCTAAAAGAATAAAGATTGAAGACAGTTCTCCTGCAGAGAACACTAGACATGAGCCATTCTCTGCTGCTAGGTGTCGTATCTTTCAAAGAACAAATCATACAAAAAAGGTAGCTTAGAGAATTATTTTGGTTTTTGTTGGTGAATTTTTTATTTAATCAGCATAACATTGTCTCATATTTATATTGTGATGTTTGTCCTATTTAAAATTCCAATTCTATTAATATCATTTCTAAGAAACAAAAGTGGAAGCCTTTATTGAAAAAGAAAGGAAACAAATGACTTCTGTATTTTTAATATAATAAATGCTTTCTTTCCCAACGGTAACTTTCCCCTTTAGTTTCTTAAAGAACTCCTAATATAAATAAAAAACTGTTTACCAAGTAATGCTGCCTTGCCAAATGTGCCTGCTGGCTATTTTGTGGATGCAGACTTGTATGTGATGCAATAGTGAAAATGAAACATCATGCTTATTGCTTTTTGTTTTGATTCCACTATGGAGGAGACCTTGTTATCCACCATTGTCTCTAATATGTCCTTTTGTATCTTTATCTTGAAAAACATAAGAGCACTTGTCTCATTTTTATTTTTTCTACTTGCTAGAGAGCAGCAGATGAAGCCATTGCTCATCATGTTATGGGTCACCATCATCATCCTTTAGATGCAATACGGAGTTTAAATGCATACAGAGTAAATCTTTTATATACTTCTAATTAAATGAGATTATCCTATTCATTATTTTAGCTTGAATGTATAATTTAAACAGTGCCCAGCCCTGAACCAGCTTTCTGCCCCACTCTTGCTCATCCTTTCCCTCAAACAGGTGGTAGACAAGCCTCCAGCATTCTCTTCTTTCAGGGAACGCCTTTACCATTTACAGGTAATCTCCTCTTTCTTAAGTGGTAATTGGATTTGGTGATTGATTTTCTGATTGTCTACATGATTTCAGAGGACGGAAAATGAACGAGTTTGCTTTGGTAGATCAGGCATACATGGATGGGGCCTCTTTGCACGTCGAAATATTCAAGAAGGGGAAATGGTATGGATGTTATTCAAATATGAAAACATTACAAAGATTCATGGTATCATGGCCTATTTGAGAATTTGAAAGTCTTTCAGACATGATCTATTGTGTGGTTCTGCAAAATATTTTGAGAAGCAGTAGTTTCTAAATGCTGCAAACCCTGAAAAAGTTTAATTTCTATACCTTTGTTTTTTAGTTGGTTTTATCTTTTAAGCATACCGTTCTGGACCAGTTCTGGTTCAGATGCAGACAAAATTTAATTCTCTTTTGCTTCCATTATGCTATGAAATATGATTTCAATATTTTCTGAAGCATAATATATCTTTGTCTAATGGTCCATCCCTTGTGTTTCATTCTCATGTAAATTAGAATACAACCTTTATTTTAACAATAATGAGCATGATTTAATCCAAAGCAGGTTCTTGAATATCGTGGTGAACAAGTGAGGCGCAGCATTGCAGATCTAAGGGAGGCATACTATAGATTAGAAGGGAAAGACTGTTATGTGAGTCTTCTACCCATCCATGTTCCCTGTGTTTATGGTCTCTATTTAAATGTTGAAGCATTGACTTGGACTTTTCCTTTTGTTGGGATTTCCTCTTCATTATTTTCCCACTGTTTCCGTATTTAAGTTTTCTGTTCATTTTAATTGTTTGCATCCCATGACATTAAATTGTCTTGGTTTCTTTATTTTTTGCAGCTTTTCAAGATAAGTGAAGAAGTGGTAGTAGATGCCACTGATAAAGGAAATATAGCACGGCTAATTAACCATTCTGTAAGTGAACCAAAATACAATAACGCGCTGCTCAATTTTTGCGGTTGAAACTTGTACGACTGTTAAAAAATTAATCCGCAATCTTGGAAATAGGAGATATTTACCTCGAGGAGCCAAATATTGCTGATACTTGTTCCCTTTTGTGCATTATTGCTACCCCTGTGCCCGCACTAATGCTTATTTGACGTCTCATCTTATCATTTTCTTGGTTCATGTCAATACAGTGTATGCCCAATTGCTATGCAAGGATTATGAGTGTGGGTGATGATGAGAGCCGGATTGCACTCATAGCTAAGACTGATGTGTCTGCTGGTGATGAGCTAACGTATATCCCTATCTTTGTTTCTCATTTGTGCTTCGTGTGGTCTTGTGAGGATGTGCATTTGTCATTTCGACATGCCAAGAATACTAGCAATACGCTTGCTGACATTCTATTTATAATTTACTGAAATTCATGTAGGTCTCACTAAATGACATGGTTTCTACTCCTTATTTAGTGAGTCCCGCTGCTTATTTCAGTGGTGTTTGGGGCCTTGTTTTTTCTAGTTTTTCTTCTCCTTAGAAAAGACAAGTTGGGCTAAACACATTTTCCAGATGATGAAGTCTATTAGAAAGTGTGTTCTTAGGCATTTCTCTTTTCTTTTATTAATTTCCTTTTCTAACTTACCTTGATTGTAACTGGCAGGTATGACTACTTGTTTGATCCTGATGAGCCAGATGAATTTAAAGTCCCTTGTTTATGTAAAGCACCAAACTGCCGGAAATTCATGAATTAGTAGGATTTATTATATCAAGATTATAGTTTTACCTCTCCGCGAGGAGTACTAACCCGTCCCTCTCATCAGTGGGAACCTCACAGTTACACCCAAGTTGTAATTTTAATCAAAGCATAAGAAAAAGTATAGGGAAAAAATTGTGGCATAGGTTCGTCTTTTATCCTTCTAGTGCTTAGTTAGATTTTTGCTATCATTTGATATTCATCAAGGTCTAATAAATGATATAGATTTAGCAGTTTTTGGTTCTTGGCATCTGTGTAAATGTCTCAGAAAATATTACTTTATTTTCATTATTTAATGCCAATTCAATTCATGCTGCTTTTGCAAGCTGACTCTTGCGTATGTCGTCCTTTGCTTACCTATTTTCCGGGAGAAGTTCTACATGTTATTGTTTTTTTCCTTTTTTATCCATACATGTATTGTTAAAGATTAATTCTAAGACTCGAATGGCTCGGTGTATTTCATGCTAGATCATTCATTGTCTTTGGTTGACATCCAATAAAATTGGAGCCAATTATTATCATTTGATTCTGATTCCTAGTTTTTACACGATTATTCTTTTATTGTCAGATTATTATTTTTTTTAAAAAGAAAACACTTAAATTTTCAAGTAATTATTATTGTATTAATTTATTTGAAAATGGTTTGCTTATTCAAACTGATGAAACAAATAATAATAATGTATAGCAAGATATATCGATTTGATCTATTTTTTTAGACGTTTTTGTCCCTTAACTCGCAATAATAATCTATTTCTACTTTCCTTTTACCTATTTTATCCTAAAAGTGTATATTATAATTGTTTTTTACTTTTTACTTTTATTCTTTATTCTCTTTCTTATTCTTTTAACTTTTCATTTATCTTCATATTTACTTAAAAGTAAATTAATATAGACGTCATGTGTATATTTCACCACCAATAATAATAATAATTAATGAATTGAAGAACGTCGTAATCAATGGAGAGATTAATTTTAATTTATGTCAAGAAATTTGACGGGACGAATGACCTTTGTAGAACCGTATCTTTTCCTGTCAGGTGGGGTTATAGATCCTTATCTGTGTAAAGTTAGTAAAGCAGTTCACGACATGACCATTTATCAACTGCCTGTAAGACAGACGGTATCAGATCACTTCAGCATGGGTGAAATAATATTTGTTTCTCGAGGTTCGTAATTTGTTATTTATAATTATAGGAATAAGATAAAATTGCAGTGAAACTAGATACACAAGATATTGATGTAGGTGGTTGTTTACCTGTTCATCCACAGGTGCCATAATACCAAAGTTCAGCTTGTATTTTGCTTCATCTTCCTTCCCATGTAAGTGATGCAACCATGATGTGAGGCAAACCATCTTTATTTTTTCCAACACTGCAGCTCTTGGGGGATCTGTTGAAGAAAGGATAGAATTTGATATGTAGGAAATAAACAATACGTTAGTTCTACTCACATTGTCTTTTCAGTTTGCTGTATTCCATTTTTTTATCATTCAATCAATTTTCTTTTATTATTATTATTATCGTCTTGTGTATAAGTTAAAATCAATTTTTTAAAAAACTAACCGAAAGTGTTTTTAAAAATTACCATATACAGATGCTATTTTTAACTTATGGGAATATATTTCATTTTACTGTTTTGGACTCGTTTGGATAATGAACTTAGTTAATACACTTTTTAATAAATTCTTCTTATATAAGAGTTTATATTATAAGGCTAAGCTATCTGCATTTGGATATATATGTTGATGAGTGTTTACACAGATTTGAAATTGTTGAATGCATATCTATATCTATAAGATGTTGTCTCATTTTAAAAATAAATAAATAATGATTTAAAATAAATTAAAAATTAAAAACTAACTAAATAATTAATATACTAACATTATGTAAATAAATAATGTGGGTACTCAAATCTTCTTAAGCATTATCTATTTTGTAAATAAACAATTAAAATTTAATTTTATTATAATTAATCCTTAAATTTTATCTCATTTATAAATAGACACCATAAACATTAATTTTGTTTCAATTGATCCATAAACTTTACTTTATTTTTGCAAATAAACACTTTGAACTTTAATTGCATTTTAATTGATTCTTAAAGTTTATCCTTTTCACAAATAATTATATTTATCAAATTGGAGTTAAATTACTTATCTTAAATATTAATCATTCATTACTTTTTCTTCTTTTGTTATATCTCTTTTTTTTTTATAAATTAAATATAAAAAAATATTATTTTAGAAAAAAAGAATAATAAACAAATAAAAAAGAATTTATTTGATTTTTATTCTAAATTATATTACATTTTAAT
>JAMLFT010004512.1:0-19406 GCA_026544285.1 Pachyrhizus erosus | reverse complement strand
TTTGTATTGTTTAATTTATAATTTTGACTTTTTATTTTAAAATAAAGATATTTAATTTATTTTATTTTATAAAATTTATAATTTTGATCTAATCATTAATTTTATCTATAATTTTTTTATTTCTTATATTTAATTAATTAAATTATTTTTTATAATACTTTAAATAAATATATTAAGATTGAAGTTCAATTAGACAAAAATAAAAGAGATAAAACATAAATAAAATTGAACATAAGATCAAAATTATAAATATTTTAAAATAAAGAGATAAAATATTTTTATTTTAAAATAAAAATATTAAAATTATAAATTAAATAAAATAGAGAAATTAATAATATATTTAAAAAAAGGCCTTTCATAAAACGTAACATTGTGCAATCTCGTGAGTAACTCGTGAGGATTTGGGTTTGTGATCGTCAAGTATCGTCATTAAGTACTAAAAATAATTATCTTAATTATGTATAATTACTAACTGTTTATAATCTCCGTAAAGTGTGAAAACACTAACATCGTTGGTGTTAAATTAACCGAAAGGACAAAATTGTCTCATCATAAAAACTTAAATTGCTAAAATAAAAAATTTTAAATATAAAAACTGAAACAAAATTACTAAAAATATTAAAGTTCAAAAATATATTCTATTCTTGATAAAAATATAAGCACCGTTGGATTGAAGGAATAGAGAGACTTAACAAAAATTAAAGTTCTACAATTGTTGACAAGACACGCACAGCTTCTCTGTAAGCTTTTAAAAGTGTTTGAAAGAGTGAAAAATAGACTAATAACTATTTTATTCTTTTAAAATATGAGGCGTTAATAATTTATAATGTGTTTGGATAATTATTTTATTTATATTTAATAGAAATTACATATTTTAATTTAAAAATGAGAAAATTATGTGAGTGATGGATTGAATTTAATGGAAATTCATTTGGACCCAACTGTAATTTAAACACATAGTTAGTCATTAAGAAACACTGATTTAATTCTTGAATTAAAAAAAGTGATATTTTAGTTTTGTTATTAAATTTTTATGAGACTAATTTATTATTAAGTTATAATGTTTAAAGACCAATTTAATCTTAAATTATATAGTTTAGAAACCAATTTATTGTTTAATTGTATGATAAAATCAAAATATCATATATATATATTTTTTATATAAAGAGATTAAATAAGTAAATTTTACTTTTAGAGACTAAATTATTAACATCTTATACTTTTGAAAGACTAAAAAATTTAGTAAGAAATCATAATTTAATGACATACACAATGGTAATGAAATTGAAAATAGTCAATAATTAAGAAAAGAGATTATTGATTAATAATTTAAATATTAATTTGGTCTCTAAAGATATTATCTTTTTTTATTTGTTCTTTTGATTTTTTTTTTAACTTTTAAAAAAATTATTGTAATCTCTATTATCATTTAATAATATTAAATTATGTTGTAATAATAACTTTGATAATTCAGCTATTTATCATGTCTTCAAAAAGTGTGATAAGACATATATGTGTAATTTTTTAGTATTTTTAAATTCATATATGTTTAAAATAATTAATGATGTTAAATTAGTTAATAAGAGATTTAAAAATATAATTTAACAAAAAAAATTACATGTAATTGTCTTGTAAAACTTTTTGATAATATGACGAATTATTAGGTTGTCAACGTTGTGAATACCTCATCATTTAAATAATAACAATGACTAAAATCAAAAAAAGAATTTAAATGGATGAAAATAAAAAAATATTTCTAAAGGACCAAAACAAAAAGAACTATATTTTTTTATAACTAAATTCATATTTAAATCAAAGTTAATTAATAAATTTAAATTAATATAAATTTTACCAAGATGTTATTAGCTTGAGTGACACTCAACTTAAATTCTTTAAACAAATTCTTGAGTTTGAATTTCGCAAATACTTTGCACCAATATTATTATGATAAAAGAATTAATATAAAAATTTAAAAATATAATGACATATTTTAAAGCAATATAAATCTTAATAATTTAAAATTTAAAGAGACAATAAGATAAAATTACTTAAATGTCATTAATTATTTTTTGTTTAAATATGAAATTGATTCTTAAAAAATAGTATTTCTTTTGTTTTAGTTCTTTTAGTTTTTAATATTAAATAATATTTTGATTTTAATTTCTTTTATTTTTTAAATAATGACATAACATTGATTTTGATAATCTGATAATATGTTATGTCGTCAAGAAATTTAATAGGATATCACATGTAATTTTTTTTGTTAAATTATATTTTTAAAATTTTTATTAACTAATTGGTCATCATTAACTATTTTTAATAGTTAAAAATTTAAAAATACAATTTACTAAAAAAAAATTACATGTAACTATTATGTCATACTCCTTAATGATATGATAAAACATTAAACTAATAAAATCTTTATTATGACATCATTTAATACTATCATTTGGGATTTAGAGTTGACAACATAGACTAAAACAACAAATAAATAATATTTAAAAAATAAAAAATAAAAAATATATTATTTTTTAGAAATCAAACTAAAATTTAAGTCATTAATTTTTTAAGAAAGACTATGGCGTAACAATCCAAACCAGCTTATATTTTTCTATTTATTTTTGTACGAACAATCTTATTAATCTAAAGAAACCAATCCTCTAACTGCATAATTTTGCATCAAATTTAAGTCGTAAAGTATTTCTTAATAAACAATTACTACTAATACATAATTTAACTTCATAATTCTCTCTTTAAAATGCACTCCTTAATTTAAAGAAGCCAATCATCTGTCTGCTCATTTTGATATTGTTTTTCACGTTTCTTTTTGGTTAGGATTCTTGTTAATCAGCACAGGCAAAAATTATGTTATTGAATTATACAAATTAATTCAAAGTTCATATTCGCAACTCTTTTTTCGAGAAATGGTGGCTAGATCTGCTTTTATGTCTATTTATCTCGAAAGATTGTATTTCTGCTTCATGTTTCACATGATTAATTATTGGCAATAAATAATTTAACAGCATAGATTAAATGCATTTATCAGTTTATTTATTCCCTTTTATTTAAAATCTCCAATAAATAGACTTCCCTCCATCTTATTTTATTTGTTATTTAAAAAAAAATTGTCTAATTTATTTGTCAGTTTAGAATATCAAGAAAATATTAATTAATCTCTGTATTTTAAAATAAGTGACAAAAAATAATAAATAACTTAATGAGTAAAACACTTGTATGAAATTATCTTTATTGATTTCTGAAAATTTGATACACACAAATTTTGATTATTTGTTTTGGATAAAAAATTGAAATAAAAAATTTAATGTTTCATTAAAAGCCTAAAACATCTCATAATATGAATTTTGTAAGTTAAAAAGTCACTTATCTTCAAATGGAGAGAATACTTTTTTCAATAATACTTTTATTTATTAATATTTTAATTTTTAATACATTAATCAGTCCTTTTTCACTTTTCTTACTATTTAACTACTTTTGTAATAATTAAGAGTGTTTAAGTTAGATAAGAGTAGTTTAGTACAGTAATTTGTATAATTAATCATTTTCATGGGTGTAATACCCATAGACAAATGAAGGAATATTTTAAAGATATTATTTAATTAATAAATATTAAATATATTAATTAATTTAACTAATAGGATTGACTTAATGATAAGGAGTTGGAATAGTATACACAAAGTCATAAATTTGAATCTCAATATTAAATTATTTTATACTTTTTTTCACACACAATTCAAGAAGTTAAGTGTGTTGATGTTATCCATTCAATCATCAACATAATTGACGTTTCACACACACTATTAAAAAATAAGATTTAAATATATTTTTAATCTATGATGAATATTTTAATTTCACATATGATTCCTATTAGATTTTTCTTTATTCTTGATCTTTGATAAAATAAATATTTTGTTTTTAGTCCTAAAACACTATCTTAATAATTTTTTTTTCTTTTTTCAAAACACTATCTAAACAAACTTAGGGACCAAAAATATTTTACTTTATTTTATTAGAAACAAAAAACAAAGAAAAAAGTTAATACGAACCAAATACAAAATTTAGATATTTATCAGGGACCAAAACATATTTATACCAAAAAAATAAATAAATAATTATGTAAACTTAAAAAAGGGTAAAAAAAATAATTTAAATATGTTTTTAATTCCTATAAAATTAATATGTTTTGATTTTGGTTACTATCCTTTTTTTCTTTATTTTTTTATTTTTATAAAATTTAAATTTTTTATTTTAGTCTTTATAAAATGAGCGAAATTTGAAATCATTATTTTTTATTTTTAAAATTCATTTTGAGATAAATAATTAACATTTATTTTATAGATCTAGATTTTATTTAAAGAATCTTATGTTTGACATTGTATCATATATAATGGTGAGTGTTAATAAGAATGATTATTTAACTTTCTACTAAACACATAAGTCGTTAACAAGTGTTATATATAATTTAAGGATAAAAACAAAATTTTAATTTTTTAAAAAATAAAAACTAAAGAAAAAATTTATAATGATTAAAATCAAAACTTATTATTTTTAAAAAGAATAAAAACATATTTAAGCTAAAAAAAATTTAACATTTTGCATAATGTCATTCTAATTGATGCTTTAGTATGCTTAAACGTCTAAATAATTCATATTAGTAAATTATTATTATTTATTTTACTTTGATAATTGTTTTCTTTAAATAATTAATTTGATAAAAAAAAAAAGCCTCATTGTTATTTGACAAGTTGAAAGTGTATGTCAAACGAAGTTATTTTTTTGGATTGAAAGGTGTTTTTTCGACTTGGATTGAATTAAAGATGCAAATTGATAGTATAAAATGTAGTTTGACATTTGTCTTCGTGGAGTAATGGAGATTGTGGATGTAAAAAGGGAACACACTGTTGAGGATATCTTGTTTATAATCAAACCCCACATGGATGTTACACATGCACGTACTAAGTTGAGATTGTGTGGATGTAAAAGTCAACATTTTAGTTTGTTTTTTCACCCCCAAAAAAAAAATTAATACTATTTTTTTGAGATTAAATGCAGTGTCTAACCTAATTATATGACTTGTTCTTAACCCGGTATTAGAGATGTTTCCTATGTTTTCGATTTTGCTTCGTCCCAATAAATGAGTTAGTTCATAATTTTTTTGACAAGAAAAATGCTTAATTGGGTTAGTTCTTAGTGAAGGTCAGACTGGATTCTAACCACCTTTTTGTATTTATTTATTTATTATCACCTATCCTAATATAAAGAAAATTGAATAAAAAATTTGTCTAAAACATAGACAACAAGTAAGGTAAAGAAGTGATGAACGATGTTAAGTTTAGATATTAGATATATAACTAGGTTAGTCACCCATAATGATGATATTTGGTTAAAGAAGATTTAACTAATAAAAAAAAAATATTAGCAATCATTTAATTTTTAAATGTGGAAAGTGTAAATAAAAATATTAGTGCTTGGATGATAGCGTCTCTTGTTCCGACGGTTTCTCAACGATATGCTATAAACTACAAATACCCCACTTGTCAATTGAATGACACACATTAGTAGCTTGTAGTAATTGTACTGCATTTTATTCTTTTTCTCTCTCTTTCATGACGAGCTTACTAAGCTCATCAGCCATCATGGACCACTCTGATTTCTTCGACTTCTCCGATCAAAGCATCACAACCACTCCTTCCTCCAACGAAGAAGACTGGAGTAACCTCTGGTCCCCTCTTATCGACTGGGATTTCCTACCCACTGCTCAAAATGATTTCCAAACCCTCATTGACTCCGTCATTAACGACGACGTCGTTTTCACCCCCGAATCAGATCAAGCCTCCGCCGAAGACTCTGACTGTATCCCCGACGACGACAAGGACCTCCGCCTGGTGCACCTCCTCATGGCGGCGGCGGAGGCCCTCACCTCCGGCACCGAGAGCCACGACCTGGCTCGAGCGATATTGGTTCGGCTCAACCAGTTGGTGTCCCCCACCGATGGCACCAACATCGAACGACTCGCCGCCCATTTTAGCCTCGCCCTCCACCAGCTGCTAGACGGCACTGCGAGTGCGCACAGTACCCCCACCGACACCCACCTCCTCACGGACACCCTCACCGCCTTCCAACTCCTCCAGGACATGTCTCCTTACGTCAAGTTCGCACACTTCACATCCAACCAGGCCATTTTAGAAGCCGTGGCCCATGAAAAACGGGTCCACATAATCGACTATGACATTACCGAAGGAGCCCAATGGGCTTCCCTCATTCAGGCCCTCTCCTCAGCAGGCCCACCATGCCCACACCTCCGCATCACCGCATTGTCCAGAGGCTCCGCCTCTGGACGGAGATCCATCGCCACCGTTCAGGAAACCGGACGGAGACTAACGGCGTTTGCGGCTTCCGTCGGACAACCGTTTTCGTTCCACCAGTGTCGGTTGGACCCTGACGAAACGTTTCGACCTTCTTCGTTAAAGCTGGTTCGGGGAGAGGCTCTGGTGTTTAACTGCATGATGCATTTGCCGCACCTCAGCTTCCGAACCTCAATTTCGGTTGCTTCGTTTTTAAAAGGTGCCAAGGAGTTGAACCCGAGGCTGGTGGTGCTTGTAGAGGAAGAAGTTGGGCGTGTTGGGGATTCGGGCTTTGGGGGCCTCTTTATGGATTCGCTGCACCACTACTCGGCGGTATTTGATTCGCTTGAAGTTGGGTTTCCCATGCAGAGATGGGCCCAGGCTTTGGTGGAGCGAGTGTTTTTGGGCCCAAGAATAACGGGCTCGGTGGCCCGGATGTATCGCAGCGGTGGTGAGGATAAGAACGGGTCGTGGGTGGAGTGGTTGGGTGCGGCGGGGTTCAGGGGAGTTCCCATAAGCTTCGCTAATCATTGCCAAGCTAATCTATTGCTGGGTTTGTTTAACGATGGGTATAGGGTGGAGGAGTTGGAGAATAATAAGTTGGTGTTGGGTTGGAAATCACGGCGTTTGCTTTCAGCCTCTGTTTGGACTCCAAACTCTTGATTATTCCTTGTAGTTTGTTTGTTTGTTACTCTGTGATCTTTCTTTGTTTTGTTCACTCTTAATTCCAAAAATAAAAAGCCCTTCCTTTGTTTGTTGTCAATCAGGGTACAACTCCTGCAACTCTGTTTTTCTTTTTTCAATATTTTTTTTTCTTCATGTTTGACTATTTTCTTTCAATTCCTTTTGTTGTGCTATTGGTTGACATGAAATGGAGTGTCTTTCATTCAAACTTACAAGTAAACTAAAACTTAGACTTTTGAATCACTTATCGTTTTAGTTTTTCATTTCTGCGTTTAGCATGAAAATATTTGAAAGAGTTTTAATGGAATTTACGGTAACAACTTATAAATCTTATAATTACATTTATCACATAAATTCTCACATGATAATAATTATTAAACTATAATTATATAATAACAACAATTTATTAAACAAATTTTTAATTAAATTATTTATCAAAACATAATATTGAGTCAGTTTGTTTAAATTTAAAATAAATATTTATAAAAAAAATATTTTTTTAAATATATGATTATTTAATAAATAAATAATATTTGTTTCTTAAAAAATATTTTTTTATTATAATAATAAATAATTTAAATAAACACAATAAAAAAATATATTTTATTAAAAAATCATTTATTTTAAAACAATAAGCACAATCACCGATCGATTATTTTTATCTATTAAACACTTAGTATATTAAGATGTGTAACGACCAATGATGACTATCAAACCAAACATTAAAAAAAATTAAAATATAATTTTAATCTCTTGTTTAATTTATAATTTTGGTATCTTATTTTAAAATAGATATATTTAACTGACAAATTTTTAAAAAAAGATTTAGTCATTATGTATTGATAATATAAAATAATTTTATAATTTTATCTTGTTATAATCCTAAATTATTGTTGATATAAATTTTAAGATAATTATTGCAAAAATTAATAAACATATCATATATAGTGATTTGTAATTAGATGATTGTGTAAAATTATTTTATATTATTAATATAGTATAATTTTTCTTTCTAAAATTAATAATTTTAGTTTAATAATCAATTTTTTCATTTTTTTTATATTTTAATTAATTAAATAATCTATTGAAGGTACTTTAAATGTAAAGTTAAGAGTTCAATTAAATCAAAATAAAAAAAAACGTATCTAAAATGAAAGATTAAATCAAAATTATTTATTTTTTATAAAATAGAAGACTGAATATTTTATTTTAAAATAAGAAAATTAAAATTACATGTTAAACAAAATAGAATGATTAAAATTTTATTTTAACCTTAGAAAAAATTATGACAATCAAAAGAAGTGGGGTACAAATTTTTACTAAATGTCTTGGATTTAGTTTCACCTTGAATTATAAGAAAATTTATGAAAATAATACATTTATTAATTGATGGTAGATACATATTAAACTATATTTGTAAGCATGAAACTTTTCTTATTAGAATTATTTAGATGAAACTATGAGAATTGATTAATATTTAGAACAAAAAGGATCATAAATGTTACAAAAATCATATGAAAAGTGAACTCATTAACAATAAAAAAAAAATGAACCTCATTTTCATATTTCTAGTTACTTATGAGACTTATTTTTAATGTAATTTTTACTTTATTTATATCTCTTTTTGTCTAAATATTAGTCAGTTTCAATAGTTTTTGTGTATATGAATTTAATATGACAAGTTTCTAATTTTAAATTAATTAAAAAAGATTAAAAATTATGTTCCAAAATAAAATGTTAAATTTTAAAAATGACTAGTGTATCATTAATTAATCGAGTAACGAGACTAGGAGACCAATTTAAAAACAAAAAAAATAATACATCATTTGTATATTTTAGCCTTTTGTTTTTATAACAATCATTATCTTTATAGTTTTTCCATATTTTAAAACTTTAGCTAGAGTTCATTTTTATTTTAATATTGATCTTGTCCTTAATTTTATATTTATTTTATTGTATTTTATTATATTATTTATCACAATCACATTATTATTTTTTCTTCTATTTTAAACAATCCAAATATTAAAAATGAATGTCCAACCAAATTTGTTTGAATTAGATTGACATTCAATTCTAATATTGATTGTATTCAGTCAACTTGTATAAATCATCAAAAGTAATCAATTATACAAGACATTTTTTTTTATTAATATGTATTTATTTACATTTAAATAGTTATAGTGGATTGGTCGACTAATTAAATAAACTTTATTTTTGTCAAATAATTTTTACAATTTTTGTTTAATTTTGATTCTTGAATTTCATGTTAGTTGTTTGATCTTGACTTGTCTAGCTTATGTTTTCTTTCATGCATAAGAGACATAAGGTATCACTTAAGTCTTTGTCTCTAAGAGAGGTGTGTGAAGATCAAATAAAAATGAGATTGAAAAGTAAGTAAGAGAGAAAAATACAAAGTGAAAAGGAGTTAGTTGAAAGTTAAAAGAGTAAAAAGAAAGAAAAGAGTAAAGGAAAAGAAAAATAGTGAAAAGGGAATGGAAGCAATATAGAGTTTGTTTATGAAAATTAAAGAAGTGAAAAAGGTGTTACTAACTAGACAACCAATGTTTATGCCTATTTCTAATCAATTGTGTTTATCTTCTAGTGAATTTGTTTTGCATAAAGGTGTAGAAGCACTCTTGAAAGAATATGAAGATGTTTTTCCTAAAGATATTCCACTTGGATTGCCATCCTTAAGAAGGATTGAACATTAATTTGATCTTATTCTTGGAGCTTCACTTCCTAATATGGTCTCATACAGGAGTAATTTGAAAGAGACAAAAAAGATTCAAAGGCAAGTAAAAGGTTTAAT
This sequence comes from Pachyrhizus erosus, assembly GCA_026544285.1. Lineage (NCBI taxonomy): Eukaryota > Viridiplantae > Streptophyta > Magnoliopsida > Fabales > Fabaceae > Pachyrhizus > Pachyrhizus erosus. The sequence continues at coordinate 9,551 of JAMLFT010004512.1, read as the reverse complement.
GCAAAAGGATGGGTAAGAGAAAGTTTGAGTTCTTGTGCAATGTTAGTCATCCTAGTGCCTAAGAAAGATGGATCATGGAGGATGTGCATGGATTGTAGAGCCATAAACAACATCATCGTGAGGTATAGACATCATATTCCTAGACTTGATGAATTGTTAGATGAAGTTCATGGTGCTTGTTATTTCGCCAAAATAGATTTGAAAAGTGGTTACCATCAAATAAGAACGAGAGAAGGTGATGAATGAAAAATCGCTTTCAGAACTAAATTTGGACTTTATGAGTGATTAGGAATGCCATTTTGCTCAACTAATGTACCAAGCACTTTCATGATATTGATAATCATGTTTTGAGACACTTTATTAGAAAGTTTGTGGTTTTCTATTTTGATGACATTTTGTTTTATAAATGACATTTGATGACCACTTAGGACATATTAAAAGTGTCATAGAAATGCTTAGGAATAAGAATTTGTACACAAATAAGGACAAATGCACATTTTGCATTAATCAAGTGTTGTTCCTAGGATGTGTGGTGAGTTTTAAAGGTGTGCATGTTGATGAAGAAAAATTGAAAGCAATCAAAGATTGACCTACTCCTAAAACTATGAGTGAAGTAAGAAGTTTTCATGGGTTGGCTAGTATCTATAGGAGGTTTGTGAAAGATTTTAGTACACTTGCTTCTCCAGTGAATGAAATTGTTAAGAAAGATGTTTGATTCAAGTATGAAAGTGAAAAGGAGAAAACATTCATTGAGTTGAAAGATAAATTGATAAATGCATTTATTCTTGTTTTTCCTAACTTGGCTAAATCTTTTGAAATTGAATTTGATGCATCTAATGTGGGGATAAGGGTGATCTTGTTACAAGAAGGACATATCATTGCATATTTTAGTGAAAAATTGAAGGATGTCTTCTTGAATTACTCCACTAATGATAAGGAGCTTTATGCACTTATTTGAACTTTACAAAATTGACAACATTATCTTTTACCAAAAGAGTTTATGATTCATAGAGATCATGAATCTCTTAAACATTTTAAAGGTCAAGATAAGCTTAATAAGAGTCATGCTAAATGAGTGAAGTATTTGGAGCAATTTTCATATATGATTAAACACAAGCAAGAGAAAGCTAACATGGTAACCGATGTACTTTTTAGGTATTCTTTAATCTTCATGCTTGAAACTAAGATGCTTGGGTTTGATCATTGTTAGAGACCAATTTTACTTGATTTTAGATGTCTTTTATTAGAACTTTGACACTTTTTCACTCTTAGTTTATTTTGTTTTACCCTCTTTGGTGCTAAAAATATTATATATTAGTTTAATCTAAATTGAAATCCAATCACTCAAAATTTGAATGTTCTTAAATTAAATTTATGTTATTTTGTAGGCTAATGAAGAGAAGAGAAGGTGATTGAACTCACTCAAATTTACTCAAGCGAGAAAATTTGCTTGAGTGAATTTTGCCAGATATTAGAGAACTATTTGCCTCAATTTCTCTCGGGAACAAGAATTTCACTCAAGCGAAATTGTTTGATATTCATTTTATTGTTCTAAAAGTCAAGTGATATAAATAGAAAATAGATAGTTCCTTTTAGGGAGAAGGGGACAAATCAAAGAAAGGAGCAACTCTCTCTCTCCTCCATTGGGTAACTCCATTGTTGAAGATTCAGAAGGATTTTTGAGATTTTGGGGGCGAAAAATGGATATATCAACTTGGGACTTCGACATCTTCTCATCTTTTGTGAATCAACTCTCATGGAAATGAGTGACTGATCTATTTTCTTTAGGTTGGATGTAATCTACTAAATTTTAACGTAACTATTGATTTTCATATATATGAGTTATTCTCTTGTACCTATTAGTGTTCATTTATGCTCTTAATGTTTTTTACGTGTTTATTTCTCATAAAATGATTTTAATTTAGAATTCGATTGGAAAATATTTTCTAGATTTTATTTGAAATGAAACATCTAATGATTGAGATTGCTAGAAATAGAATACCAAACATTGATCTTTATAGATGCTCTTAATGCAAGTTCTCTTCTTAATATGTAAGGAATTGATATTTGTGTAAGTAATTTAGGATTTCAGAATTAAGGAATTAGCTGAGTGACCATAATTCTAGATAATGTTGTAGAGGAAAAGTTTTCATATGTATGATTATTAAGGTTACAAAGGAGTAAAGTTGAATGTAATTTAATCTTAGCTTTTAATCATTAATATATCTTAATCTTAGTTATTACTTTGTTTATGAACCTTGTTTTCATTTACTTTTACTGTAAGTAAAACTAGATTTCTTAAATACTATAATTGTAACTTAGTCAAATATTAACCAAGTTCCTAAGGAGATGACTTTATACTCATCATCGATTACAATTGACTTTGGTACGCTTGTCAAACTGTCAACAGTCATATTAAGAAATTGTATGAAAAAGATTTTGACTTCCCTATCTTATTTGTGTTGTGTGAAAAATGATGTTCATAATGGATTCTTTACGCATGATGGATATTTGTTCAAAGATAAATGATTATGTTTGCCTCAAAGTTTCTTGTGTGAATGCATGATTAGGGGAAGCTCATGGAGGAGGTTTAATGCCCCTTTTTGGAGTTGATAAAACATTGAGCATTTTGCATGAACATTTCTTTTAACCTAAGATGAAACATGATGTTATGAAATTTTGTAACAATTGTGTTGTTAGTCATAAGTCTAATATAAAGTGATGCATCGTGATTTGTATACTCCATTACCCATTTCTAATTTTCTTTGGATCAACATTTCTATGAATTTTATGCTTGGTCTCCAAAGGTCTAAGAGGGGAAATTATTTTATTTTTGTTGTGGTTGATAGGTTCTAAAAAATGGTAAATTTCATTCAATGCCATAAGCAAGATGATGCATGCCTTCTTCAAGGAAGTTGTTAGACTTCATGGTTTGTCTAAAAGCATAATGTCAGATAGAAATTCAAAGTTTTTAAGTCACTTTTGGAAGACTTTATGGGGTAAGCTCAAAACTAAGTTGTTTTTCTCCATCACATGTCATTCTCAAATGGGTGGACAAATGGAAGTGGTAAATAAGACACTTACTCAACTTTTCAGATGTGTTATGAAAGATAATTTGAAATCTTGGAAGGTTGTTTGCCTAATGTGAAGTTTGTTTACAATAATGTCATAAATTCTACTACTTCTCATTCTCCTTTTGAGATAGTTTATGATTTTAATCTTTTAACTCCTTTTGACTTGCTATCCTTGCCTAATGTTGCTTTTATGTTGAATAATGATAAGCTTTCAAAAGCTAATTTTGTTAATAGTTTCCATGAAGTTAAGTGTTAAATTGAAAGAGTGAAGGAATAATATGTACAACAAGCCAACAAAGGAATAAAGAGGATGGTGTTTGAGCCCAATGACTTAGTTTGGGTTCATTTGAGAAATGATAGGTTTCTTTTCCAAAGGAAATCTAAATTCCAGGCAAGAGAAGATGACCCTTTTAAAATTTAAAAAATGATCAATGATAATGTTTATAAAATCAGTTGACCTCTTAATTATGAAGTTAACAATAGTTTCAACTTAAGTGGCTCGCCTCCTTGTGATGTAGGTATTCAAGAGTCAAATTTAGGGACAAATTCTCTTCAAGAAGAAAGGAATGATAAAAGATTATCCAAGTAAGGAATAATGCATCAGAGAAGAAAATTGAACTTCAATTGAGCGTTGTTGGGCACAAGCCTATTAGGTCTCTTAGTGGGCCCCAACCCAAACTCATGGACCTATCTTTGATGAGCATAGATTGGATTGAGCCAACATTGGCTTAGGCACCACTTTTATGTACATAGTAATTAAGAGTTATGTTTTTGTGTAGTTTGGGCCTTTATGAGTCTTAGTGCAGTTGGTAGTATATAAACCTTCATTTGAAACTGATGGGTACCTTTAGACTTCATTATTTTTTAGATAGAGAAATTCTCTCTTGGTTCTAACCAAGAACATTAATTCTTATCAAAGATAGTTCGCTCTTTGTGGCAAATCCTCCTTTCCTTATCAATTCCTTAGGGAATTGTATCTTTACTTCTCCTTCAAAGTAAATTTTACAAAGTTTGAAAAATGATTAGATTTTCGCATTTCATGGATTGAAGTGCATCATCTAGGGTTGCCATCTAATCTATCTTAACCAATATCCTAAGGTGTTTAAAATCCAAACTGACTTAAAGAATCATTGATGTTATTTAGCTATTTGTTCCTAAATTTGAAGTACTACTTTTGCCTATACATCACCTTTTCTTTTATGATTCGATTGTGAAAAAAATCCATTTCACCATTTCTCTTTTATGATGGGAAAGATCAAATGAAGCAAGCCTTCCTCAAAGCCTTTTTAAAGTTTTGATGGAAAGTAGTCAGACTTAATTCTATATTGCATTCTTTAGAGAAAAGAGTTGTCTTTCCTTGACCTATTTTAAGTCTCCATAAGAAAATTGATTAATAATTCAAATGAAACATAGAAAAATAAACTTATGAGTCAAATTTGTTTTCCTTTTCAAAAGATGAAAAATATACCTGTTGGATCCATTTTTGGTGTAAACTAAAATTGAATCTTTCAATTTAAGAATAGAAGAACCAAACTGAATATTGCATTGATAGCCTTCCAAAGAAAAACAAAGGTCTAAAAAAGAATAATCTAATCCAATTTGTGTTTATGGCTTGAACCTTTGAAATTTTTCCTATGCTAACTGCATCATGCATGGTAACCCATAGACCCACTACACAAGTAGAATATTACTTAGAGAGTTTGTTTAGATACAAAGTTGAAAGTGCTTTTGAAAGCTTCTCTACTAAAAACAATCTATATTTTCAGTAAAGAAACTTGTAAAAATACTTTAATTTATATTCAAACAAATCCTAATCAAGTAAAAAGACCAACCTGATTGTGAGACAAGTTGAAAACAGGTTGAAACTATTGAATTTGAGTCAAGTCAAAGACTATTGAACATTTCATAAATCAATTCTTAACATGTAAGTCACAAGACCAACAATGACCTTGTCATAGACCCCAATTATTTAGGGCCTCTTTTTTTTATTTCTTTAATAAATTATTTATTATAAATTTAATTAATTAGGTGATATTTTTGTTATTATACGATATATTATTTAGCTTATTATTAGTAAGACTACGTAATCTTTCGATATGAACATAAATGTAAATAATTAAAGTGTAATCCTATTACTTGTTTTCAAATGTTAAAAAAATATTTTACATCTATTGTGAACTCTACATCTTTCCTTTCTAAAAAAAGTATAAAAATTGTGTGATTTAAATTTAATGAATAAATTTATGATCGATATATAAAAAAATATTTTGGTGGAATATTAATGATAAAGTTATATATTTAATTAAAGATTTCTTTTTCATATTGATCATTTTGTATATATATTAAATTAGTTTACATCTTTAATTGGAAGTCAAATTGAAAATTTTCAAAATATGAAATCTCATTTGATTTTTTGTTTGAATTCTTAAGAAGTGAGACGGGATGAAAATGAACTGAAAAAAAATATTATACTAATATTAATTTATTTTAAAACAATATTGCAGGAAGTGCATAAAAAATCCTAATTATCAAAAGATCATATTTTCTTTTAAATATATGCATTATTTTTAAATATTGTAAATTTTTAAATATTGAAAATTTAATTTAACTATATGTCTTAGAAATTTAAAAACATGATTTATAGAAAAAAAATTACATAAAATTGTTCTATTAAATTTTTTGATGATGTGATTGGTCATTAAATTATTAATGTATTTATTATATTATCATTTAATGTTATTATTTGATTATGAAAATTAAAATTAAAACATAATTAAAAAAATTAAAATAAAAAAATAAATTAAAATAAAAATTCTTATTTTTTAGGTATCAAAATTACATTTATGTGTGTATATATAAACCTTTTAGTTATATAATTGAGATGTTCGTTTCTCTCGTACTCATCTGGAATGCTTTGCAATGCTGGAAATTCAACTACAGTGAATCCATTTTTATTTGGACTGATATGCATTAGATGCCGTGAGAGAGGAGAGTGGAATCTGTAGCTGCCCTTTTTTTTTTTTTTAACTGTTAGAAAAGTAATAAAAATATAAGAAGAAAAGATTTCAATCCTTGGATGTTGGACTGCACGGATTAATGTGTGAAAGTTAACTGAATCCAGGTTCTTAGACACATGCACATAGAGAAGGTGATATTTTTGTTTTGATAAAAAAAAAAAAAAAAATCAAAAGGTGACCTCCATTCTAGTGAACTGCAGCCAAAGCTACCTGTTTGAATCTAATGACTTCCACTAATAGCAACCTTACACAATTCTAATGGAAACTGCATATTGATATCTTTTTTTTTTTTATATAGAAAATTAACTTAATGTTTTAAAGGCTAAGATCCCATATAATTTGAAAAACAACCCTACAGAATCTGAACCTTATTATAGAAAGTAGGCTCGATCATTCCAACAAGCACAAACCAGATGGGTACAAAACATTAGTGTATGTAGAGTAGTGTGTTAGCTTAGATGAGTTTCATTCTTCTAAACTAAATTACTAAAAAGCTTCTTCCTTGGTCTATGATCCCCTCTGCATTTTAATTACTAAAGCTAGCTGATAATTGCCAAGGGTGGCTTCTTTCTTTTCTATTATTATTGTTATTATAATTATGTTTTTGGTTCTATTAATATTAATTAATGTATATAAAATTATAAATAATTAGAAACAAGCAAGAGACTGTACATTAGGGAGACTGGAAGAGAGCATTTGGTAGGTGACATATTCCTCTCTTTCATGTGTCAGCCACCCTATTGGAAGAAGATTCGTGGGAATGTTCCCGTACAACACATTGTTTTGAGTTTGGCATCCAGAGAGAAATTAATTCTGGGATTAGAATATACCCTCAGTATAAATCCTATTTTATTTCTTCCTATAGGATCGGAAGCAACACTTCTTGTTTTATCTGTTGTAAATCACTGCTGAACGATCGTCAGCACCCACGATAAGCTCAGAAATGACACGTGTAACTAACATTCTACCTACAAATTTTGATACTATAAGACAAAACAGCCTAATTAATCATAGCCAAAAAGCTATGGGTTACATTATGTTGATATATAGTATTGTTACATAATTGCAAGGCTCCATGATTCTTCTACGTACCTATAGAAATCATTTTAGAGATTTTTTTTTAGGCTTTTAGCTATTGATCGCGCAATTTTGCATGTTGTAGTTAGGTAAATATATATATATTTTTATAGGTGTTTTAAGATTGGAAACTTTGACAATATACATAAAATTTATTTGGAATGATAATTCATTGCCATCGTCATAATCGATCATTACAAATAATTGAATCAATATCGACTTAATTTATAAATTTTCTTTTTGGTGTTACTCCAAGGTTTGAGATCTTTTTGTAAGAATATTTCTTATTGCGGGATATTATGAATTGGTAATAGTTGATTATAAAGATGACTTGATAATGGATTTATACGGGAGACAAAATAAACTGATGGTGACTCATTTATTTTGAATTTAATTATTACTCTTTATTGGGTTGATGTGTAAGTATAGATCTATTCCTTAGAAGCCTATAATAGCAGACTTGGAAGTCTCCATATACATATTTAATTTAGTTCCCTTCCACTTATGATGTAGAAAATTGGGAGGAATACATGGGAATCACTCAATTCAATCATGATTCACAAACATGCAATTTGCTTTTATACATTTGGTGTTATATTACATGATTATTTTTGCCATCTCAATTTAATCTTAATTTATTAGAGCCGCTGTATATGATTTTAGAACCCAATAGGTTTCGACTAGGGATGATGACGTGCCTTGAGTTTATAAAGGTTTTTTTTTCTTTGTTTCAATATGTTTGTTCTCATGTCAATACTGTCAAATTGTATTGGTCCCTCTTCAATTTGATTTTAACTTGTGTTCTTTCTCTTTTAAAACTAATTAGTCAACTTTTGTCCTTATTATTTAGTGGTTTTTATTAAATGATCATTTAACAAATGAAAATTCATATATTATTAATACTGCATATTACAACATTATATATTATTAATGTCAAATACAATATAAAATTGTTCTATAATATTAGTTTGTTGGCTGAATGAAAATGGAGGCTCTTGACTCATGCTGAAATTAATTGGTCCAAACTAGTATTATTTAAATATGGTCTCCAAATTTACAAGATTGCTTTGAACAATTTGAATAGGAGTAATGTTTCATTTTAGTGAAGAGATATTTTCTTGGTTGAGAGGACGATTTTGTGCTTCATATGTGGTTCTCAAATGCCATTTCTAAAAGAATAAGAACAGTTAGGAAATTTTATTTTGGCATGATATTTGGATAGGGGTTCTTTGCAAAAAAATGTTACCCTACATCTATACCAGATTTTTGTAGAGAAGGAAGTTATTGCTGAAAAGGATGAATGGAATCTGGGTGAGTGGAGATGGATCTGGGACAGGCGTAGACCTCTCTGTTTGGTTGGAGGAGGAAATGTTGATTGTATGATAAGTGTCACTATTTAATACAATTATGTGAGAAAATTTGTGTCTGTTGTGCTTGACTGTTGTGGAAATTAGTAATTACTTTCTAATTTGATATTACTTTTATTCAAATACATGTTTTGAGTCTGAAAACAAATAGAGATATTTAATCCCAATTTTATATGAATTTTAGGTAGCTGAGAAGCAAGAAGATAGTTAAAAAGAATCTCGCTCAAGCGAAAATATCTCGCTTGAGCGAGAATGATCTAAAGAAGCTCAAACAGAATTCGCCCAAGCGGAAGTGTTCTCGCCCAAGTTAAAAGCAATCTTGCTCAAGCGAAAATATCTCGCTTGAGCGAAAATGATCCAGAGAGCAAGTATGTTGCAGCAGAGAATCTCGCTTGAGCGAGATAACCTTTTTTCAATTTTATGTACATTTTTGCTTGAGCAAAAATATCTAGCTCAAACGAAAAGTCACTTAGGTCAGTATGGAGAATGTTTAAAAAAGAGAGAGGGAAACGAAAGTAGGGGATCTTGGAGAGAAGAAAAACCTATCTTGCAGTAGAGACGACTACCATGATCGGCTAACTTCTTCCTTGGGGATTGAATGTAATCTATTCAAACTCAATTGTATTTGGTTGGAGGAGGAAATTTTGACTGTATTACTCCTTCTACTTAGCATAATTAATTTATATAAAGAAGGGGAAGGATGAGTGGATATAGAGAATGAATGCCTCAAACAGTTTTCTACTACAAAAGTTTCATATAGCCTTTTATAGGAACCATCTGATATAGGGGATATTGATCATTCTGCTTATAGTCATTTCAATTTAGAGCCTTTCATTATATTTGGTTAGAGTTACAAATTAATCTATTTATTTATTATGTATCTAATTTATTTATTAGTAAATTTATTTAATTTATTTATTATAAAAGAAATTAAATGAATTAGATTCAATTTATTCATTTAATTTTATAAATAGTTAATGATTCATCCACTATTTTTTAAAATTCAATGGATTTTT
>JAMLFT010004511.1:0-19406 GCA_026544285.1 Pachyrhizus erosus | reverse complement strand
AAAAAATTAATAATTGATAAAATAATTTATATTTGTTTAAAATATTTATTAAATATGTATTTTTATTTATTTTAAAAATATTTTATATTAATTTTAAAAATAAAAAATCAGTTCAAATAAATGTTTTACACTAATTCTTGATTGATTTTGATTAATTTTAGACTGATTATTAGTCGATTTTTATTAATTTTAAATTTTTTAATTTTTCAAATAATTAAATCAATTATAAAATCAAATTTTAATTGAACCATTTAACTTCGTCAGTCCAATTGAATTTTAATAACTATGATCATTATACATTATATATTTAAACTTTAAAATGTGTGTTCACTTGCTTCCAGCTCCAAAGCAAGTAAATTTGTTGGTAACATATTATTTATAATTTAAATATTATATATAAAAATAATTATTAAAGAAAATTAACCTTGTTTTACTGTAAATATTTTTTTACTACAGAACTATTTGTCACGAAAAATATTTATATTTCTACATAAAAATGTTTTGAGCTTGAGTGCTTAAAAGTATTATGATTAAATTGATTAATAAGTCTCAAAATTATTTAAGATTTGTAATTAAATTATTAAATTATAATTTTTTAATTAAATAACTAGAATAAATTTATGATAACTTGAAATCAGAGAATTGACGATGGTTTTAAAAATCCTATGCAATCATTTTAAATTTTTTTAGCATATGAAAACTCAATTATAATTTTCACTTAAATATAATTTTAAAATTTATTTTTTTTAATTTTGAATTTTAATTTTTTATTTTAAAATAAAGATATTTGATTTTCTTATTTTAAAAAATTTATATTTTTTATTTAATTTTTAATTTTATCTTCATTTATTTATTTTATATCTTATCTTTTAATTAATTAAATTATTTTTAATAATACTTAAATAAATATGTTAAGTTTAAAATTTAGTTAAATTAAAATAAAATAAATAAAACATGTAAAAAATTAAAAATTAGACTAAAATTACAGATTTTTTAAAATAAGAAAATCAAAATCGAAAAAAAAAACCAGAATCACTGATCAACAATTATGAAAGGAAAAAATTAATTTAACTTATTATTTACCAACTAATATAACCTATGTATTACTTTTTTTTTTATCAACCAAATAAAAAATTACTGTTTTACACTTAATAAAGATTAAATCATAGATATAATTCAAGACCAAGGATCCAAAATAGATAGTACCCATTTGTCCTTTTCATATTGGTGTGCTGACTCTATAACTTGTGATTTTTATCCATATGATTTAGTCATATAAGACTCTTGTATATGGATTAAAATACCCTCGAACTTAGTTTCTTAATAACATATGCTTTTAAAATAAATGCTAATACAAGAGGTACTTTGAAATTACTAGAAGATAATGTATATATAGAACTAGATAACATGAAATAAGGTGCTCGGTTTCTTTTTCTTTTTATCGCACACATAAAACGCGCCTTTAATTGAAAAAAAAAAACATAAATCCATTAAAAAAAAAAAGCAAGTATACATAAACAGAACATTAAGTCAATTGATGTACCAGAAAACGTGAAGATGTATTACGTTTTTTATATATTGGCACGTGTAATTACGTATCAGTGTTGTCGTTAGAAGGACTGGGCATGACTTAACGTACAAAGATTCATGTTTCCTACAATAACCGAACCAAAAAAAAGGAAATAATTAATTTGAGTAGGTTTTATAATATTGAATTTCCAAAAATATAATTTAGGGCCGTCAAATTCACGCACCTTCGAGCGATGGCTTATGTTGTGTCATTTTTGGCCCCTCTTGCTGGCTGCTGCCTAATCTTTATATTAGCTTATCCATCGTGACGAGGTTCTTGGTCAATTTTTTCTTTGCATTTTAATTAGTTATGCCATTTTATTTTGGTTCTTCTTGTATGATCACTTTCAAATTCTATCGCCATAAGTTTTTCTAGTTACCAAATAAGAATAATAAAACGAAAAGGCTAGCTTCAATTGTGCTCCTGTATACATGCATCGATCTCATGCAATGAATAATATTAAGGATGATGACATTTCCTTTTTCTATATCATCTATAAGTGTCTTCTGGTTAACTACTTACCAAATAAGAATAATAAAACGAAAAAGCCAGCCTAAGTATGCTCCTATACATGCATCGACCTCATGCAATGAACGATATTAAGGATGATGTCATTTCATTTTTTTTTTATCTATTTTTCATCGGATGATTATCAAACCACTTATTACCAAATTTTTGTTTTTTTGATGTAGTGTCATCATATATAAATAATATATTAAAACATATTTTTAAATTAAATAGATAAATCCTTCAAGCATATATGTTTAAAATTTAATTCCTAACTGTGCCTATAGAATAAACTTAATTTGCTAAGAAAAACCAAAATTATTTTAGTAATTTCCTTACTTTAAAAGGAATCAGTTTCTGCCTATTGCCTAAAATATATCCTTAATACATGTCAAAACATAATATTGTAAATAATATCTTAGATAATTTAGATAGAAAATGTTATTAAACACCGTTAGTGAATCTAATCTATTTATACCCCTATAAGTTATTATTCTGGATCGAGGAGGTAGAGTACTCAACAACTAGCACTGCACGTATACTTAATTTGATTTTAACATCTCCATATTTGTGTGTTAACAACTGAGGTTTCATGGATGATAATCTTTTGATCAGCTAGAGATTGATGCTAATGGCACTAATGCATGTAAACACTACGTTTAGGCAAGAGCAAAATATTAATACACTCTAATTAGTGGGAAGTTAAGTTATTTGATTAGTATGTATGTAATGTAATATCAAATAAGGTTTTGCGAATGAAAAGCGCACCTATACAAGTGTACGTGATTAGATTTGTTTAAATAATATAATTTATTACGCGATTCTTTGTCATAATTTTGTCGAGTTAAAGAATAATGAATTGAGACGAGAGGATAATTGATTTTGATATCATGATGTCGATCTAAAGCTTAGATTCATGTCTGTCCTTTATAGGATGTATACAAATGAGAGGCTAGCTAGATCTTTTCATCATAGTTACATTAACGTGTCCATGCTTCCTGATAAGAAAAAAGACAAGAGGATTACAATAGGAGAAAAGAAAAAAGAAAAAAAAAATGAAAATGACAATGATTAGTAGCGCGCGTGTATGAGGAAAGGTGGTATAGCCACTTGTGGTTGTGTCGTTTGTGGGGTTGGGTCAAATTAATTCAGATGAAGAAACCAAGAGAGAGCAAACACGCACCCAAGGGTCCCATTCTCTACCAAAACCGAAGATGACTCAAAATTCTTAACGAAGAATATGGTCACATTAATTTTCAGTGACAAAAGATGGTAGGGGTCCATCAATATGTGCACACATACATTCTCCACGAGTTTCTGCTTTGTCTTTTAAAGCTTAATTTCATAGGAGTATTAAACTTCCCTTCCAATTATTTTTCTGCTCTCATTTCTTTTCCCGATATTAATGTTTCCCACCCAACTTGGTTTGGTTCTATTTCTATATTCTTCAAGTGGCACAACCCATATGGTGAAACCATTCTCCTTTCTCTCTCTCTCTTTGAACAGGTCATTCTCCTCTCTTTAGTTCTTAAACAATCAGCGGTTACTTCACAATTCAGACTAATTAATTCATTATTTTAGCTAGTCTCTAACTTACCATTATATGCACTAAAACTCATTATTTTATAGAATGATTTTTCTCATTGAAATTTTGTGTCAATTGCATTAAATAAAGAAGATCGTATTAATATTTATAAATATGTATGAATAAATAAATAAATACAAAATTTTTAAATGACAAATATAAAAAAAATTATTAAGTAGTGCTGAATTATATGATCTCCAATCTTCATTAATTTTCATACATTTTTTTATAGATATCATCACGTGATATATAATTAAGTGTTATTATTATTTTTAGTAAAATTAAAAAATTTAAATATATATTATATAAAAATTTATTAATAACAAAAACAAATGAAAATCTTGTACTACCTAATAACTTTCCTTCAACATGAGAAGATCATATCTTATTATTTTCAACTAAAAAAAAGTAGCATTGATGCTTCATTAATGAGAGAAAATAAATTTATTTCTTCGGAAGTGAAAATGTGACATCCTACACACTTTAAAAGTAAACCATGCTAACTCAATATATTGGCTGCACACAGCATAACCATGTGTTAAATTGTTAAAAATTTGTTCACTTAATTATAAAAAGAAATGAACAGTATATGTCAGTGTATGGAGCTAAAGTCCGTGAAGCTTGTCATATAGAGAAATATTAATTTAAGTGTGACTATATCAGTTCATATCATATTCAAATTTTAATATGAGTTTATTTTCATTCAAGATTGTGTTTATTGTCATCTAATATAATTTTTTTAAAATAATATTTAAAATAATTATTATAAAATTTAACAATTTTATATAATTTATGATTAGATTATAGAATAATAATTTTACAGTGTCTACTTAAATTAAATTCTTTTATATACAATTGTGAATTTGAGAGTATATATTCCTTTTAATTTTTTAAACATAAAAAATTGTTAATTCGTTTTTTACTGATTAATTTTATTGATTCAATGATCCTCCTATTTTAAACTTCTAATGTTTTAGCCTTTTCCATTTAAAATGATGAAGTTGATTGATGTTTGAACCAAATTTAATAGAGATACACAAAAAAAAGCTATTCTTAAAAAATAATGAGAGTTTTAGAGCATATGCTTTGTTTATTGATCAATTATATTCTTAAACTTTTTGTACAAGAGTTAGAGTTTCTTACTCTTCCTTCAATTTAATTTAGCTTATAACAAAATATGTAGAATTTTTTTTAAAAAAATGTAGATAATAAGGCAACATGCGTCCGAACAACTTTTCTCCTTTCTTAATTAAATAAATTGCTTCGGTTCTTAGCCGCTCCTTGAAGTTGTGGCCTATAAATACATTAGATTGCACCTCTGAGGACAACACACACTCCTCAAAATCACATAGCTGTTTAAAGTGAGAGCGATAGAAAAGAAAGAAGCAAATGGCAAACTTTCCAGTTGTTGACATGGGGAAGCTTAACACCGAAGAGAGAGGAGAAACCATGGAGATTATAAAAGATGCCTGTGAGAACTGGGGTTTCTTTGAGGTACTAATTATGTTCCCCACCACTTACAAAGAAAATTTTGTCTTGCATGTGTTTAATTTTGTGAAAAAGGCTTTCTTTAATTTTGTGTTCCTTTTTTCTAGTTGGAGAACCATGGGATATCCATTGAGTTGATGGACACTGTTGAGAGGCTCACAAAAGAGCACTACAAGAAGACCATGGAGCAAAGGTTCAAAGAAATGGTGGCCAACAAAGGTCTTGAGTCTGTTCAGTCAGAAATCAATGACTTGGACTGGGAAAGCACTTTTTTCCTGCGCCATCTTCCAGTCTCCAACGTTTCAGAGAACCCAGATCTTGATGAAGATTACAAGTAACACTTTATTACATAAATCACATGTTTAGATTAAAATTTACAAACTTAAGTTCGCAAACTGCTTGGGTTTGTAATAAAAGAAATCATTTTTCTTCTATTTCAAAGTGAATTTCAAGATAAAATTAAGGTAAAACTCAGATTACAGTCAGACCTAACTAAAAATAAAATAGAAGAGTTTCAAGTTTTACTTTTTGAATGGCAAGTCTCCAAACTGTAGGGCTACGTTTGGTTTATCATCTCGTTTCCTCAATTTATTTTAGTCCACCAAACTCATTTGATATTATGTTTGTTTTTTTCTCTAAAATCCGTTACACACTTACTTTTATATTGCAAAATATAAAATCTATTCAATCCATACACTAATGTGTTAAATCATATGTTTGTGCATTCGAGTTTAATTTTGGTAGAAAAGCTTATCTAACGGAGACACGTGTACTTTGAGTTTTTTTATATTTCAGGAATTTAATGAAGAAATTTGCACTGGAACTGGAGAAACTTGCAGAGCAAATTCTTGACTTGCTGTGTGAGAATCTGGGGCTGGAGAAAGGGTACCTGAAGAAGGTGTTCTATGGATCGAAGGGTCCAAATTTTGGGTCGAAAGTGAGCAACTACCCTCCTTGTCCCACCCCTGATCTCATCAAGGGTCTGAGAGCTCATACTGATGCTGGTGGCATCATCCTACTGTTCCAAGATGACAAGGTCAGTGGATTGCAGCTCCTCAAGGATGACCAGTGGATCGATGTCCCACCAATGCGTCACTCCATTGTCATCAACCTCGGTGACCAACTTGAGGTGCATACTATATCTACATCTACATGCCGACATGCCCCACTACCCTATATAATGTTCCTCACTTGTCACTTTTCACCATACAAAAAGATCACACCCAACAGCATAGTGATAGATAGCCTTGGCATTCAGTGCATTATTAACTTCAATTCCTCTCGATATAATTTAATAGTGAGTTTTGTGCTTTTGTGGCCATGACATTAACAGGTCATAACCAATGGCAAGTACAAGAGTGTCATGCACCGAGTAATTGCCCAAACAGATGGTACCAGAATGTCCCTGGCTTCCTTCTATAACCCTGGTGATGATGCTGTCATTTCTCCTGCACCAGCCTTGGTGAAGGAAGATGAGACGAGCCAAGTGTACCCCAAATTTGTGTTTGACGATTACATGAAGCTCTATGCTGGTCTCAAGTTTCAGGCTAAAGAGCCAAGGTTTGAAGCTATGAAGGCCGATGCAAGCGTTGATGTGGGGGCCATAGCCACAGTTTGAGCCTCAGCATATGGAAGCATGGGAAGCAACGTTTATGTGTGTTTCTGTTAATAATAAACAAAGGGTACTCACCTCACCGATTAGTGTTGGGTGCCCTTCATAATTGGTATGGAAGCTTGAGCTTGTGCAGTATAATTAAACCTTATAGATCAAATAAAATATTATTAGGTTGATCTTAGTTTGTGTGTGTGATCAGTGATATGATGTCGCCTGTGATATGATGGTTAAGTTAGTGCGATGTAGTGATACACTGTTTTAGAAAGTAACCTCATGATCTTGCCTATTTTACAAGGAATTGTCTCTCATAATTCCTCTTTGGCTTATGATTATGAACAATATAGAGTGATATTCTTACTACTTTTTTTTCTGTGTTAGTACTCTCCATCGTAGCCTTTCTTTTATGATTAAAAAGAAAAGAAATCAACTCAAATTAAAAATGTTCCTTCTTTTTATTTATAATTATAAAACTAGTGGAGTGTAAGGAATGCGGTAAAGAAATAGAATGTGAAAAAATATATTTTTCTTGACTTAATTTGCTTGGTATAATATAATCATGCATTCAAATAATAATAAAAAATAGAGGGATTTCAATTAAAATTAACCCAAAATAAAACACCAATTAACCACAGGAAAAGTGAAGACAGTAGACAGTTAAAGTTGTGAGGTGGCCTAAGGGAATTGACGACTCCTAAGCACTAGTAATCTACTATTTCCCATCTTTTTCTAGGAAGTGGGGACACGTCCAAAGAAGAAAATTGAAATAAATGGAAATACCGAAAGGAAAAAGGATTTTCTCTTTATTATTTTTCTTTTCCCCATGAAATGGAACGGCTCAAATTATGGACAACTTTGTTTGATGACGTTACAAACAATGCTTATTTGGATTTATTTTGGGCAGTTAATTAGTTAATTGAACTTTAATATCCACGTAAAATATTTACACATGTAGCGATAGTAACATAACCCTATTGTCAGATCGTGCTCCATTCACTCTGGATTGAGTACCATGTCCGGTGGTTTTGGTTTTGCATAGGCGATGATGTGATGTAAAGGCAAAAGTGCAAAACCTTAATCGTTATTTAGTAACTACTCCCTTGTTAACTTTAATTACGCCAAACGTGCATTTCAGATGACATTGATCTTACTCATGATATATTTTTAAGATTTTATTAATCACTCGATCTCAACTACTCTCTTCCTTGCGTGCTTGTGCCTTTTTTTTTTTTTTTTCTTTATTTCTTGTTAAAAATAAACTTCAATTGCATGTTGGGCTATTAATTAATTTCATTTCAACCTCGCAATAGCGGTTTACTTTTTAAAGGGGGGAATACTAGTCCTTCTGATTGGTAATTAATTAAGTTTCCATTTCAGGAACCGAAAGGTACAATAATGATATGTTATAAACTATTGGACAGCGACCAAACAAGAATTTTAATCATGTTACCAATCTAAAGTTGGTAAGAAAGCAGCTTCCTTGGATTTGAAACCCAACACTGAATGGCTGCCAGTAGCATCTGGAAATTAATTAAAGAATTGGAAGGGAAAGTAGGACAGTTATATTATTGATAAGAAAACTAAATGGATTCCTGTTTTATACTACTATTGTTCACTCTCATTTATAAAACCTCTATGGGGAATTTCTACAAGTCATAATGCTATATTGGGACCACAAGCACCACTTCTCCAAATCTACCCTCTTCCAGACCGAAAAATATACTCGAAATCTAGTTGGATTTGTTAAATATAAAAAGAGAAATCTTAGAACACTATCTAAGATAAAAAAAATTACTACATGATTTAAAATTATTCTCATTCTAATTAATCTAAATATAACATATAATTTAATGTTATTAATTCTTTTTAGTAAATTAAAAAACATAAATATATGCCACATAATGTTAATCAAAATCATACACACATGATGATTCAAAACTATTTAATATTTTATCCTATAATACACTATGTACTATTAGCTAAAATTTTATAGAAAATATTTTGAGTCTTAATTTTTAATAAATGCTAACAAAAAAACATATTAAAAGAAGTGTCTTAAAAGAATGTATCACTTTTCGTATAAAAAATAGCATGCAAAGGAAAATCATGAACTTGTTTTTTTTTTTAAGAAAAATCATGAACTTGTTTTTTTTTTTAAGAAAAATCATGAACTTGTTATACTAACAATATAAAGGAAAGAAAGAAGTAAAGCATGTGAATAAAATATGTGTTGCATTGAACTGATCGCTTAATTTATGTTTATCAACAACGTAGATTTTCCCTCTATTACTTTATTGCTGGTAAACTGAAACAAGTTTATGTTATCCCGTTGTATAAGATTAATAATTTAATGGATTCGCATTACATGCTCAACAAGATAATGCATTCCTGTTGAGAGCACCAGCAAATGTTGATCACTTTTCCAGTCAAAAAAGGCACTCTAGCATGTAACTGACAGTACATAATATTTGTTGAAAGTGACAAGAGGCAAGTTTTTTTTTTTTTTTTTTTTTAAAAAAAAAAAAAACAAAAAACACCAGTCATGGGTGACTGGGTAAGGTAATTGTATGCTCCTTTAACTTGAGCTTTTAATATAAGGATAAGGATTCTTTCCTTAGGCTTTCTACCATGCAAAGCAAACCTACTGACCCTGAAAATTAAATTGAAGCTTTATATAGTTTTTTAGTGTAAGTACGAGGAAAAATCATACTTGCATAGATTTCATAACTTACCCTTCAAATTCAAACATTTAAAATGAATGGTCTACTGGACAGGATTGTACAAATTATCAATATGTAAAATTACAAAATATTATGCCTGTTCGTATATATAAAAAATAAATATTTAATTTATTAAAGCTAATAAAAAATAGTTAAATTTTTTTATTTTTTATTAATAATATCATAAATTTAAATTTTATTTTAAAATATTCATAATATTAATTTATTTAAATGATGATTAAATAATAATGACATTACTTATAATCTAAAAAATAATTTTTTAATCAATAAATATAAATTATATTGTCAATAATTTAATAAATATATTTATTTTTATATAAAATGAGTGATATTTTATTTATAGACTTAACAATAAAATAAAAATATAAAAAATTAATAATTAATACATTTAAAAATATCAAAATATATAATTTAAAATAAAAAGATGTTACTGTTTATTTCTTATATATAGGAACGAAAATAATATTATAAAACTCCAATGTTAAATAAGAGCTTTAAAGAATTAATGGATAATTGGTTCAGCTATTTGAACATATTAGTTTAACTTGTTTTGATTGGCTTTGTTTTCAGATCAAACTGTATATAACTCTATAATCAAATAATGGTAAATGATCCGTGCTTAAACTTTTAGAAAAAAGTTATTTAAAAATGCATGAAAAATTTTTAAAGATTTTTTTTTTTGACATATTCTTTTAAAGATTTTAAAAAAATAAGTTTTTTTAGTTATAATTTTACAAAAAAAAAAAAAACACGTTTTTATAAAGATAGCTATAATTAGAACTTTTTAGAGCTTTTCAAAATAACAATAAATTTGATTTTTTTTTTTTAGATTCTGGTTAAACAAACTAACTAAAAAAATACACTATATTTTTTTAAATAAAACAAACGAATTCTTTTTTCGTATAACTGGCGGCCACTAGGCCAAAAAATGAATTCTACATTTATTGAACTATTCAAATTAACATATTTCTAACAAACTAAATTTTATCTAACAAATATACAAGTAGCATAGAGGAAAAAATGAAGGAGACTTTGCCACTTTTCTTCTTTTGTTTCAAATGAGTTTTGTCTACTATAATAATCTGTCCAATTTAGGAAAAAAAACGTTTTTTTATAATAAGAAAAATACTCTTATTTATCTCACATTTAAGTTTTTATTTAATATAATTATATCATTTTATACTCTTTCTTTCGTCTTTTTTTTTTTTTTATTTCTTACCATACAATTAATCTAATATCATATCATTTCTACTGCCTCTTCACTTCGTTCCTTTACTTCTTTCTTTCGTTTTTTTTTAAATCAAACACATCCTTATAAATTTTTTCTTTTCCTTCATTTTCTTTCTTAATTAAACACATCATCCTTAGAAACTCAAATGTTAATTAAGAAATTGCCAAAGAAAAAATTTGTTGATGTATAAGATGAGTAATGTTGTATGCTGTTACGACTTTTCTAATATTTATCAAGAAAATATTAAATAAAATGAATATATTTAATGTCTTTAAAATATAAAAGTATTTAATATTTATTACTTTTATAGTCAAATATAAAAAAGAAAATTATATATTATGATCCAAAACATAAGTCAATTTTAACTAATTCCTTTCTATTTAATATATAATATCATCTATAAATATTCTTCATTTAATTGAAGTATATTAGTTAATTTTTAATTAATGTGAATTAGATTTCTTCTTATATTTAATGTGATAGTACCAATTTAGATATGGATATACAAGTCAATTCGGCCTGCTGTCATCCATATTGACCTGCTAATTAATTAAATAAAGCATAAAGACATAATTATATATTTTACTGTCCAATTATTTTTTTTTAGTTTATTATTTAAGTTTTTTATACATTTTATTATCTTATTTTTTAATTTTTGTACATTTGATTAATTCATTAATCATATTGATATATTTCTTAAAAAAATTAATTTAATTACAAGTTTTATCATCTAACTTTTATCATTTTACAAATTTTATTATCTAAATTTTATTTTCGTAAATTTTCTTACACAAATTTTTAATTTTTGTAAATTTCATCAATATTGACGTGTTATTAAAATAAAATTTTAATTTTTATCAAAGATCATTGTTTTATTATCGGTATAATAATAAAATGTGTAACAATTGAAAAATATAATAATAAATTATATAAAAATTAAAAAATATGATAATAAAATAATAAAAATTTTGAGTGATAAACTTCACAAAATAATAATAATTGAGTAACAAAATGTACAAGTCAACCAAAAATTTTAAAAAAATAATATCATTTCGTTATAATTTTTTTAAAACAATATCTTTTTATTATCAATATTATGATAAAATATATAAAAATTAAAAAAATAATAAAATACATGAAAAAAAATATCCTGAATGATAAATTAACGACTTGAAAGATAAATTAACAAATATTAATAATTAAATAATAAAATATGCAATTAAGCTAAATATAAAAATACTCATTAGCAGCATCCAGGTTTTCTTCCAATCAGCCATTCCAGGTTTGAGAAGCAAAAGCCAAGACAACCTCCATGATACTCCCTCTTCAGGTAATGCTCAGTAGACACGTAATGAAATAAGTAGCTATAAGCTGAAATTTGAAGATATATTTAATCATCTACTTAAATCCATGTTACAGAACAATCATCAACCATGCACAGCATGCCACAACTAATCAGTTCATCACACTATGGCGTGCAGTTCAGAGGCATTAATGTATTTGTGTTTCCCTTTACCAATTTGCTTTTCTACTTTTGCTTTTACTTTTCGGAGCACCATCTCCTGAGATGGGAAACTGATTCAGCACTAACAAGAAGTCCAGCAGATCTTGCCTTACTCCCAAAGCATTATCAGCCTTATACAGTAGATTTCCTACAGCAAACCATGTCTCCAAAAGTAATAAATTTAACGTATGCCCATCTAAAATAAAACCTCATTATGTTAAATGTACTACGCTAGCAACATTTGGGAGAAAAGAAACAATCAAACAAACTTTTCAAGAACAGGTAGGCAGTCCTCAGCAAATTGCAACAGCACACCCAATAGGCCAATAATATAGTATGGGAACAAGAACGACTGCTCTTTGGTGTGTCACATTGATCAGAAACTCATAATCGTTAAAGAAAAAATGAACAGAAATAATCTCTTTCAGATTACTAAGAATTCAAGAAAAAATTTAGAAAAACAACTAAAAAACTATCTAATTTAGGCACTCAAAATTTTCAACTTCCAATTAAAAAGACGTCAAGAATTCCCAACTCCGACACTGAGCAGACATGGACAAATATTCCAAAGCCACACATCATTCATCTCAAATTGGACTAGCCTCATTGATCTCTATTTCACCAGCGTAATTGAATTGTGTCCTCTTGATCCTTCCCTTGCATCTCCATTGGCACAATGATTATTTAGAATTGAACCATTGAAATATCAGCCTCAGAAGCTCTGCAAGCTTAAAACACTCAATAGCTGAGGAAAATCCAAACAACCAATCATTCATCTCCACTTGCTTGCATTCAGTACCTTCTGTTGCACCAGGTTTTTCCTTTGGAGAATCTTTCTTTACCTTACCAATCCTCTCCTCACCATCATGACCTTCAGGAACACATTCACCTGGCAATTCATCACCCTTGATCACTTCTCTTCTTCTAATAAAGGTCAGGACTAACTTCAACAATGTTTAGCTCAGCATCCCAATTGAATCACTTTTATCCGTTTCATGACCCTTTAGGAGATGCTATCTCAGCCAATCTAATGAGGTTATAGTCACTAAATCACCATTATCTTATACTTGATCAAAACTAACTTAGACGATGGAAATCTTATCCTTACTATAAAACTTCCATTCACCAGCATCTGTGCAAGCCTAATGTCATGATCATCATGTGTAGGTGAAAGGGAAGGATAACTTGTCTACCTAATAGAATGTAGTGAAGAGAAATATCCAGAAAGAAAAGATGAAGTGATTTTCATTATAATCAAATGGTACATATATACAATCAGGAAATGCTACATATTTCAGATGTGATCAGTATCACAGCTGTGGAAGCGAGAGGAATATCTCAAAATGCATGCAGAAGCTGCCACGGTTGGGTTTGGTATCTATTACACATGTGAAAATCATAGGAGGAAAATCCAGAAGCTGCCATAGCCGGATGTGACTCTTGTCACACCTGTAGAAGCGAGGTTTAATTCTATATACACACACAAAAAATGGCACATGCTGCCATGGCTCTCTGTGATCGTTGCCACTGCTGTGGGCACGTTCCCCTCGCCCCACTAATCAAGAAAAAAAATTCGTGAAACTAAAACAAAGCTACCACAGGTAGCAATGGAATTTTGCATGTTCGTGAGGACATTAAGAGAAAAAAAGGTTTAGCATACACATTTTCACACCTTATAACCACTCCGATTCGTGTGAACCTTCCAATCCCACCAACCAGCCGCCATCACTGCCATATTTTGTCCTCTCCAACATTTTATTATTTCCCCATGACATTTCTTTAAATTTTATTTTTTCTCTAGTTGACACAATCTAAATATTTCAGTGATAGATGGTTTCTAAAAGGCAACGCATGGAACCCTCTAACTCTTATGACAAAGTTCCAAATTCCAAAAACATGGAAAAGAGCAAGAGCAAAATTATAAACAATCTTCACAATATTATTTTCTTTGATAATCCTAGGAGAGTGAGCTACGAACATGTAACCTAACAGAAGCTTGTCGACATAAGATATTTCATGATCCTGATCTTATAAAACTTAAGGGTAAATACACCTTTACTTTCTATAAAGACAACTACACTGGAGAGCAACCTTATCGAAATTTCAACTATATACCACCTCCGATCATTATTCCCTTCCTCCTATCTTATTTAATGAATGTACTATGTACTGTGCCACTAATCTTACTCCACCTTAGCTGGATTAGAAGCAACAGATTTCTTTATACAGTCTACTATTCCTTCGCAATCTGCTTCAAGAGCACAGACTGAGCCATCATCATCCGCTGTATATGAATGAGGTGACCGAAGGTTCCCATGGGTTTGACAAGCCTTCATTGTCTTGCAATGTTCAGCTTCGTCATCTCTGATATTTACAAATACGTCGTACAGATTCTCTAGATGGGAAATAAATATATTGTTAATCATAAATGCGAGAAATTTTACTGCATTAAAGTATGTTGGACCAGGTTTCAAGGCATACCTATCTTAGGTCTTCTTGAATTTGGAACTCTGGAAGTTTGAAATTCATCTGAGAAAAATGAAATGGGAAGTGAGAAATTCCAGTTTTTTCCTCCAGTAGAAAACCCTGGGTCATAAAAATGAAAAGCTTACCAAATAAATACAAGTCGTCTCCTGTATAATAATTCACAGCAACCTCAGGAGCTGGCATTTTTTTCAATTCATCTACGAAAATTTTATCAAACCATGTTAGAGTTATTGAAGCATCATGTACAAATAGACACAATAAAATAAGCATGTGAAGGAAAGAGGAACTATTTTTGAAACCTTCATATTAAAAAGGTAATTTCAAAAACAAGTTAATCTAAGGCAGAAGATAAAAAAATGTAAGCAACATAAAGCTAGAATAACCTCAGCCTGTCATTATTCAATCATGCTACAGCCTAACATCTTGTCTTATCTAATTTTCACATAAAATAAATCCTGACTCATGAGCATGTATAAAACCAACGGTTTTCCAGACCTCAATTACAAAAGCATAAAACCCAAAGTTAAACCCAGAATAAAAGTCTAAATAACACAAAAAGAGAGAGAGAGAGAGAGAGAGAAGAAATTTCCATAATACCTCCTTGGACCTTGATAAATTTGTCGTAAGTTTCAAATGCATGACTCTCCACACATTCAGAAAAGTGATCTGCACTAGCAATAAACCATAAACATAAAATCAGTAACTGAAGAACCAAGTTTACAGGTACCAAATGGTAGAATGTAGTTCAGTCAACATGGTGACTAATTCTTGATAATTTAACAAAAGCAACCTTGGTCGGTTTCTTCATTCTTGTTTGTTTGTGCTGAACTGCTGAACTGCTGATCAGCTATGTTATTTCAGTTGTTTTAAGTTCAGCAGCGTAGGTTTAATGTCAATTGTTTACCTCACCTTTTTATCAATTATGCTAGAAAAAAAGGCCATATGGGCATCTCAAACACTTTTCTCATTTACTCATCCAGTTTACTAGCGTTACTGATATGACCAAACAAATAACTAGTAAAGATATGTACATAAATGTGCAGGCATCTTCTATCTTTTCAATCAAACAAGTGACATTTTTTCGTTTAGTGTCCTTCAAAACTCCTCATATGTATACAACTTAACTAAGTTTTCAGGATAGTTCAACCAACGAACTGAAAGATGTAGCACAGTAGCAGGAATTGCAGTTAAACAAAATTCAAGTATTTATTACTTACATGCCATTCTTGGGCTTATTGCGTACATTAAAACAGTCATAATATAATAAAATATTGCAATATGTTGAGCGAGAAACCGGTCAAACCACCAAGCATTCCCCCCAAGTTCCTGCAATCAGAGTTACAAGCTTATCATATGCAATAAGTATATGATTGCAAACTACAAAATTTTCAAAAGAAAATTCCCCCTAAAAAAATATATTTTTGCTCTCCATTTTCATTTATGAAGAATATTTTTCCAATATTTTCTAAAGTTTAGAACAGAAAAACATTTTATGTTGGTTGGTGCAGAAAAAAGCATTTTCTAGAAAACAATACTCTATGTTGGTACTGTCATTCCATGACGATTCAATAGAACAGAAGATTACAACCATTACAGGAGGAAAAAATTACTTCTGCTAAAGTAATCAGGCAACAGAAAATATTTAGAAAATGCACCATTTCTATGAAGGCACCAATTGTATAAAAGATAATAACTTTCTGGTTTTCATTTTTAAATTTTTTAGGCTAAAATAGAATTTTGGTCCCCCTATAAAAAAAAAAAAAAAAATTAGAGACATTTGGTATCCCTATTTTTCAAAATCAAAGATTTTGGTTTAACCATCAATTTTTTAGGCTTTACCCATTAATAAAAAACATTGACCACTAAATTGTTGATATAGCACTATAATATTGGGTTTTTTAATAATTAATTTGATTAGTAGAGCATTTAATTTAATAAGTATTTAATTTAAAATATTAATTATTAAAAAACCTCTTTAAATTACCGAAGAATTTAATTAAAAACCCAATATTATAGTGTTACATCAATGATTTAGTGGTCAATATTTTCTTATTGACAGTCAACATCCTAAAAATTGACGGTTGAACCAAAATTTTTAATTTTGATGAATAGGAAGACCAAAATTACGGATTGAGTAGAATAAGAGAATTAAAATTGTATTTTCATCAATTTTTTTATTTTCTGGTATTTGTCTATTTGCCGTGAAAATATTTTCCCAAAAATATTTTCTGTTATTTGATGGCACAAAAAAAATTCAGAAAGTATTTCCTAATGTTTGGTGTAGTATTAAAATATAACATAGCTTCCTGGCCAATTTTTTGCAACCATTGAGGGGCTTGAACAAAATGTAAATCTTATAACTGAATATGTTTGTCAGGATGTTTTCTACAGAGTTTTTTTTTGTTATTTTCTTCTGAAAACATTTTCCATTGTCAGGTTATTATCTATCAAATTAAACACGGATACACGTATGATAGGAGTACATTTATGCGACTCAAATCATTATCTTCAAAGTGGAACATACCACTGTAAGACTAAGTTTCCCTTAATGTAAGGGATCCCCTCAATTTTCTCCTACTTTCAATCAGGTCAGGTCTTCTGCTTCAACGGTTAAGTTTATTCATAATACATTCAACTACTGATCCTCCAACAACAGAACAGCTCATGGATGCAGATGGACAACTAACAAGATTTGTGGAATGAAGTTGTTTGAAAATTAACAAGCAAGACATCAGTTATATTTGAAAAAATGTCAGAGATCTTACTTCCATGATGAGCAAATGATGCATTTCATTCCAGCTCTCGGCAAAATGCACTTTCAGATAGTCCGCCCGCCTCCACCAGCCAAAACTCTCGTACATGTGAAGAACTGACATAAAGGCTGGGATAGATAACAGTACACAGATATTAATACCAAAAAGTCACAATGAAAATGCCCAGTGACTCCCTACATTTACAAGTAAATTAAGTACGCAATTGACTATGATGCTTAATAGCATATTAATTTTCACTACAGAACAGGTAAAGAATTGCAAGTTCCTTACATTATCATGACCTTTAGAATAAAACCAAAAACTAACACACAGATTCATTTAAAAAAAAAGAAAAGGTATAATCAAGTATAGCAGTAACGATTTCAAGCACCTACCAAAGTAAGGAACCCTAGCAATAGTTTCAAGCACAAAAAACCTTGCATAGTGTCTATCAAGGTACAGAGCATCGAGTATCTTTATCACGGAATCCTGAAATTATCAGCAAAGCTGAAAATAAGTAATAATCAACAAATACTCGCTTCCTTCTTCCTACGAATAACAATCCCCAAAAGCAGAACCGACGAGTCAAGAGAGTATCAACTATATGTAAATTCAAGGTTTTAAAAAACAGTTTTGTAAAACCTTGTGTAAAATAGTTGCTTGCCGAATGTTCACACACTGGATAACTCGGTTAAAATGTTTTGCTGAGTAATAAATAAGAAACGTAACAATACAACAGTAACGATGATTCTGACGGCGTGTTTGAGTTGAGAGATTGAAGGAGGGCAATTAATTTACCGTGAGAAAAATATTGACCGATTGTTCGACCTTGATAATCCGTTTCTCGAAGGCGGAGGTGTTAATTGAGTTTCCAGCAGTTGATTTATGAGTGGTGTGAAGAGGAGAGGTTTTAGAGGGGAAGGAATCCTGTACGATAACCTTTTCCTCGTTATCCTGAAGGAGAGAAGCGCGAGCCCTAGAGAAGAAGAAATCAGAGAGAGAATGAAACTAATAGCAGAGAAAGGAAAGAAGGAAGGTTGGGATTACGAACCTGAAAAGTGGGAGAGCGGTGTGGATTCGAGAATAGGATGAAGAGAGTGGTTTGGGAAGAGGAGAGAAAGCGAAGAGCGAAGAAGAGAGAATCGCCGCCATGGTTGGAGAGTGAGGTTTGTGTGAGAGAGATATTAATGGAATTGAAGAGTGGAAAGGAGAAAGAGAATGTGAATGGTCCACGGAGGCATTAGATTTGACGATTCGCAGCGTTTTGTCATAGGCGGCATTTATGGCAATTCCGGCGACTTCTCATACCAGCGCCCGTATCCGGATATTCTTCCTGTTCCGGTTTCGTTAACTTCTTTTTTGTTTTTTCTTTCACAACTAAGTTCCGTTTTTTGTTGTCCTTTCCCGTTAAAATTTACTTTAATAAACCGACCTTTCGGTTAATAGAATAATTATTTTCACACGAAAAATTACGGTACATTCCACTTTGGAGATGTCATAAAAAAAATAGCAAAAAATATTATAAGTAATATGATAAAAAAAAAGTATAAAAATATAGAGTGAGAGTGAAATAAAAAATATTTTTTAATAGTTTTAAATTTGTATCTTGCGTATTGTATATAATTTCTTACCAGCTTTTGTCAATATTTTTTCTGTAATTAACCCAAAGATAAAAATGCAATTTACTTTTGAATCTCTTTTTGTACATTTGGCATTGTTAATTTCAAAACCTTATTGTACGCTTATTCATAAATTTTCTTATTTTTTTTAAGTAATAATGAAATTAATATATATGTAATCATTATATATATATATATATAATTAAAGTAATTACTGTTAATTATTATAAATAATTTATTTTTTATTTAAATAATTTTTTATGTTATTAAATATATAATTTTTTATTAAATATAATTATTGAATGTCAC
>JAMLFT010004510.1:0-19406 GCA_026544285.1 Pachyrhizus erosus | reverse complement strand
GATGGAAGGTCCACTCCTTATACCCCCATTTTTTCAAATCTCGAAGGCGGAGACATTCAGATTACCCTTTAAGTTTTTTATTCTATCTTTGGACAGTTGATGGCTCCTTTATCCATTGTATGAGGATGACATCAGAACGATAGGCAAGACTTGTGGCTGAGCTGTGACAAGAAAATCTAGGTCTTGTCTTCGTTTGAATATGATATGATGTAATATATTTTTTTGACAAACTTTACTTTGATGATTTCCTTGGTTTGTATTAATACATGTGATCATACTAAAACTATAATTTATTGTCTCAATATTAGTTTAAAAATTTGTACCTTTTACTTGTACAAGTTAATATGTTATGTTTTATTTATAGATAGAGAATTTACTTTCTAATGTGAAATAATTGAGAAAATATTAAATCACATCATTAATTAAAAATTTGCATAGGATTTTCTAAAATGTAAGTAAAGTCATTATTTGAAAATTAAAGAGAACATTTAATTTGTTCTGCCGCAACTTAAAGGAGTTAGCATTCCATGACATGGGGATTAAAAATATCATGTTTTTCTCCAAAGTAAAGGAGTTTAGAATCTTATTTAAATTAATAAAAATGTTTTTTTTATTTACAGGAATTTCTTTTATTTTAAGAAATTAGATGGGTGTTATACTTTTATCCAATTTTAAAACATATTTGTTTCATTTAACTGCGTGAAAATTTAAGACTTAAAGAAATTAGGTAGATTTTTGCAAAAAATTTAAAGGCTTTTTGTTTATTAATGAAAAAGTAGAACAAAGAGATCTAATATTTAAAATAGATCTTGTTAACAAAAACACAACAAATAATCTTACCTCTCGAATAAATAAATCTTAGAAAAACATGGAAAGTAAGAGAAGTTGATTATGTATATATATAAATAGTTATTTAAAAAGGTGAAAATCGAATGAAAATAAGCATTTATGGATGATGCATAACCCATCTCCAAATAGTAAGCAAAAAATACAAGTGCCAAAAAAAGTGCTAGATAACTAAATCATAGGTTTGCCCATAAATATATAAAAAAGAAAGCCTAAACAAAGAGCAGTAATCTCTAGCTTCCAATCTTGTGTGTGTTCATTGCGTTAGGCATGGAGCAAAAAAATGGAAAATCCCACTAGCAGATTCCCTAGGAGATAACCTTATCGGGGGTGTTCTTTTGGGTACTTTTCAAGGTCCTCCTCTTCCTCACCATCATCTAACTAGTTTGTTTCTCCTGTGGTAAGGGTTGTCTCTAGCATCTCAACCTCTACATCTTATACCTTATACCTTAGCCTCTGGCTTGAGTACCTCAGTCTTAGCTTCTAAAAAAACAAGAATGAGTATTATTGTTTTATCAAGAAACACACAAAAGACTCAAGAAAACACAAAAATTATCAATCACATTCATTGGGTTGTTTAATGTTCTCACTCGTGGTACTAAAAATGTTACTGCTAAATTCTTAAAATATTCATCATACTAGTCAGTTGCCACCAAAATTTCCAAAACTCATTGGTCTTACAAATTTTGAGGTTGAATGCATATTGGGAATACATCATTCATTACGGTACAATAGCGAGTTCTCACCAACATAATAGTGACTTTGTGCTCTGTCGAGGTTACCAAGCTAGCTTGGACAATGTCTCACTCGGATGTCATACTCTCAACACAATCCTACCTCATGGTTCACTTTCCAATGTACCAATTTGTATTTCATCTGTTCTACAAAGATTAACTCCTCAACCACTCATCCTCACTAAGATAGTCCTTTTTTTTATCATTGTGGGAGAGGTTCTACTGACAATAGTACCGAACATGAGGAATTGGCACAAGACTCACAAGGTCTTATTATGATCAATAACATCAATATCGAGAACATTTGCCTCCTTGACTACAACTTGGTGGAACGTGTCATCCAATTCACTGCTCTGCTCCCTTAAGCTAAATATATATATAAAAGATTCACAACTGAACATCCCACACAAATTTTTTATTCTTATATTTTTTATGTTGTGCATCAGACTCGCATTTATACACCTATTCTTGCACTAAGATATCGACCCACATGTCACCACATCACGATTGATAAACCATGCAAGCAAAAACAACATATGTTACATCTTATTAAACTTTATGTGTATCTCACCTCTCAATTTCATAATATTGTACTTTTTTCACCTTGAAGCTAACACAAACTTTTCTAACAAAGTAAAAATTGAATCCTAACTTGTTTTCCATTATTCCCATTAACTCAATCTTTAAGGATCATTTTCTAATAACATGAGTAAGCATTGCATGCATTACCTTAGGATTGTAAAAAATATTAGAAAATTTTTCTAACCTTCCAAATTTTATCAAAATACATGGTTGAAAAGATAGTTGTGTCTCGTTTTTAGAAATTAAAAGAAATCATAGTGACGATAAGTCAGTAAGCATAGGTTCCAGAAATATCAACTACTACTAGCCTAAAAACTAAAGTAGGAATGAACATATTGCATGTTTTATTCGACCTACTTACTGAGCGTATTTTCCAAAAGCTCCAAAAGATAAAATGTTTATTTTTGTGTCTATTTTTATTAAAAACAAGTTTGAAAGAAATCCATCAATCAGATCAAAAGATATTTCTGAAATGGTGACACATGCACATGCCCATTCTTTAGTCATAAATAAAATAGTAAATAAATTTAGAAAAATCTGGAAAAGTTTGGACAAAGTCTACTTTGCTTAAGGATGATCTTCATGGCTTGAAAAATAAAAAAGAAACAAGAATAAGATGGCATGCAACCAGAGAAACCAACTCATTAGATGCAGCAAGCAAACATACTAAGAAAAAAATGATCTTTCAAACATGCAGTTGAAGATTTTTAAGGAAAAGGCACATGCAAGAGAATATTTTGAATCATGCATGAAATTGGCCTTCAAGCTCAGCCAAGAAAGCTTGAATCCACAACAAGAACTCATCCTTACCTAGGATTTGTAGAAGAGATGTAGAAGACATGTAAAAGAGATGTAGAAAGGATAGTAGAACTCAAACAAAGCTTGGTGCCTTTGGAGGAAGACGAAATTTGAATGCTCTACTAAGACTCATGGTTTATTATGTGTAAAATAAAAGAAATGAGAGGTAAGGAAGCTAGCATTCAAAATATATAGGTGATGGAGGTTTCTTTCATGTAAAAGGTTAGGTTTTCTAGAGTATTAATGGCGAGGTGAGGTTTAATTAAGTTGATTCAATGTTAATGTGATGATTTAGTATACTTAGGTGGGATTTTGTAGGAGAGTGTAAGTGTGGGGTCATGGGGTCATCAGCCAATGAGCTGCTGCCACATGGCTCCCCCTTATAGATCCCACTTGGTCTAGAAAGGTTTTCTCAAAAAATGTGCAATAAACTATTTTTTGATTAATTTTTTGTGAATATCCTCTAATATCACTACCTATTTTTTCTTCTATCTTTTTCTCTTAAAACATGATTTTATAATTTAATAAATATATTATATTAATTTACGTTCTAATTGAATGAAATTTAAATTTTCTCTACTAGATTTTACTAATGAAAGTTTATTAGGAAAATTTTGTCCTCCTCTAGTAATCAAAACCTTATGTGTTTTATTTTATTACTAAATTTTAAATCAAATATTCATTTGTAAAAATTTGTTTGATAGATAAAGTTTATCAGACAAATATACAACAAACAGAAAAGAATTCAATACACGTTAAAAATTAAATTCTTGAACACACGTGAATAACCAAATTTTTATCAATTTAATAAAACATCTACCATCAATATTTATCCAAGAAAATTATTATAGAGACTTTAAGCTACTCAGAATTAATTTTCTATGATTAATTTCAAAGAGTTATTTTTAGATAAATAAAAATAATTTAACTTAATAAATCTAATAAAAATAAATAGGCAATTAAATAAATAATTATAACACACATATAACTAAGTTTAAATTTTAAGATGTTACAATTTTTAAGACAAAATATGTTTTCAACCCTTCAACTTTTTGCAGTTTTCGATTTTAGTCTCTAAAATAATATTTGGTTGGTATTGGTCCTTAGATTACTTTTTTATTTACTTTTGGTCCTACCATCTAGTGTTTCTATTAAATAATGATACAATAATTTTTAATTATTTTAAAATATTATGTGATGATTTGATGTCTAGAAATTGCTCAGATATAAAAATTAAAAAAATTTAATGATTTAAAATAATTTCTTGGAGTTTAAAATTATTTTTTATTTTTATTTTAATTAATTTTAATGATTTAAAACTATCAAAAAAATTATTATTTTTTATCCAAACCATTTGTAGCAATTTTTAATCACAAAAAAAATCACCACAAGATATTTTTAAATGATTAAAAATAATTATCACATCATTATTTAATAAAGACACTTGATGATAGGGACTAAAAATCAAATAAAAATAATTGACGAACCAAGATCAATCAAATATTAGTTTAGAGAGTAAAAATAAATATTATAAAAAGTTGAGAGACTAAAAACATATTTTATCTTAAAAATAATTGTCATGTTATCATTTAATAGAGACATTTGACGGTAAGGAGAAAAAATCAAATAAAAAAATAATTAAAGAACTAAGACTGGTCAAATATTAGTTAAAGGACTAAAAAATAAAAATTATCAAAAGTTGAAGGAATAAACATATTTTACTCTAAAATAAAGTGACAAAGTACATGTAATAGTCACCCATGAGCCTATATATTTACTCCTCTTCAACCACTCACTTTTATTCATTTTTTTCTCTCATTCAATTGAAACACACTCTAGTTAGTCCATTCATTGCTATCAAAACTTCTCTACTAAAACACACTTAAATTACCACTTTTGGAGCACTCATCCACAGAAGCTTGTATCATCATGTTCATTCAAAGGGCTAAGGACGCTTGTGGCTCGAAGATTTCTTATCTTCTCCTTGACAAACCAAACCTCACTTCTAGATTCTTTGTTGTTCATTTTGTTTTATTTCAATTTGATGCTTTTGTTTCATTATTCTTAGTCCATTTCTTTGTATTCTTTTAATTCTTTTTTATTATCTTGTAATTTTATTTCCATGTTTTTTCTTGTTCTTAGGGATGTTGTGTATGTCTCTCCATTAGAGGAGAATATAGTAAAATTTTGTCTCAAATATATGTTTCTAATCACTTAGAAACAACCAGCGTTGCTTTAATTCATATTATAAAGATTGATTTTTTCTCTTCCCTAACACTTAGTGTGTCATAGTTTTATTTTGAGAAAGAGGGATGATGTTCAAAATTTCTCTTGATTAGGTTATGTTTGTTTCAAGTTTAAAATGAATTAAGAACTTTCAAAATCCAAAAGATCAAATATTTTTGTGAGTGTGTAAAAATCAAAATCGCTATCCTTTTTCTTCCTCGCAACCCACAATTTTTATGTGATAGTTATGGAAAGAATATTTGTTTTATTTGAAACCTATTTTATGCTACAAGTGGTATATAAAACAAAAATTAAAATATGGATCTTTGTCTGCATGTGTTTAATTCGACTACCTTAAAAGAAAATAGGGGAAAAGCTTTTTTTATACGTGGTAGGGTTTGTGTGTATATCATCTTGTTGACTAAGCCAAATAAAAAAAAAAAGAAAAAAGGATTTTATTTCCATTTTTGGGGCATGAACTATTGCAACCAAGACTTAAGAAAAGAATGAAAAAATAGAATATGGAAGGAGGATGTTTGTGTTTCAAGTTTAAGAAAAAGAGAAAAGAAATGCTTCTTTTTATCAAAATCTTAAGAATCATACAAACTATTGAAAATATTACTAGTTAGTGGCTGAAATTTATTTATTGATAAATAATATTTTAGACATCTAAATGAAATTGTTTTTGAATGAGGTGTTAAGAATATAAAATTTTAACTTTCACTCACTGTTATATCTTTCGATTTCTTCAAATTAGATGGCCTAGGATAACATAAATTTTCAATTAGCTATTTTACCGTATATACAATTATAATATGAGTAGGAATAAAAAGAAAATTCTAATTGAGTTTAAGAAGGGAAAGCGTAAAATCTTTTATCAATCTCTTATACACAAATTTTAATAAAATTATTATCAACTGTTTCTAAAAATTATTTTATAAAATATTATTCCCCAAATAATTAAATTAAATGCTTAAGCTTGTCCTTTCTTTGACAAATGTATTCTAACATTCTTGCATTACATGCATGGTTGCCAAAAAATCATTATTTATACACAATCCCATCAAATGTTTAACCTCAATAATTGTTATTATATTCAACCATTTTCTAACATATTAACAATAGATAACAAGGCAAAATAAACTCAAGTAGATCAAAATTAAATGCAACAGAGAAATTCCATACTCTAAATGCAAAGCATATTTAGCCTTAGAATTAAAAATTTCAAATCATTACATTACAATTCAATGCCTTACAGATTTTTTTTAGG
This sequence comes from Pachyrhizus erosus, assembly GCA_026544285.1. Classification (NCBI taxonomy): domain Eukaryota; kingdom Viridiplantae; phylum Streptophyta; class Magnoliopsida; order Fabales; family Fabaceae; genus Pachyrhizus; species Pachyrhizus erosus. The sequence continues at coordinate 12,950 of JAMLFT010004510.1, read as the reverse complement.
TCCCTCTGGTCCCTCAAATATTTTCACCTTCTGTATCAGCTGATTAGCTGATCAGGCAAAAAAACTTGCTGCTTAAACAATGAACAAGCAAAATTATAATCAACATATGTAAACTTATATGACAGCCTATGCTAAATCATAAAATAATGTTATCTTGATCATCATGGATTGAACACTAAACTAAAAATTTGAACATCTGGCTTTGTCATTTTGTACATAAAATCTATTTTCATTGTATCAGCGGAATGTTGCACTACGATTCCCAGAAGCAGGAAATGCCTGTCGTCTTCTACCTTGTTGCAATTGTTGACTCAAATCACTAGCTTGTCCTTGTCCTATTGTCGAACGCTGTTTCTTGCTACCTGAGTCTTCTACCTCCATATGACCATCACAACCCTGGTATGATGCATGCTTTGGATGTTCTCCAAACTTAACATGTTTCCTTGCAGCTTCATAATCAAATGGTTTTAGCTGCAGTAAGCCACTGGGCTGTTCAGTTTTCTTGTGCTGTATGGTTTTATTATTTTGATCATTTGAATGAAAGCATTTTTGAAAATTTGATGACAATTCCGAGAGAGACACTGGCTCATCTTCGTCCTCGTTTCCCGAAGTGGAAACAGCAGAATTTTTCTCCCTGAGCTCATTGGAGTTTTCTAGGTTATTCTGTTCCATATCCTGTGCACCCGTATCAGATTCTAGCATTATAATTTCTTCTAGAGGAGAGGCGGAAATTACAGATTTCTGTGGCTCTGACAATTCAGATGCTACACCGGGAGTTTCTATTGTAGATTCTGACTTCTCACTGCTACCCAAAAATGAATGGAAAGGAAGATTGACAGAAGATCTAATCTGCTCTAGCTTGATCACTTCCTTGCCCTACGAAGATCTCCCAAAAAAGCAGTACGGAAATAAGTAGAAAACAGCATGGAGCTACATGTGTGCATCATGTATGTAATATAGACATTCATTGAGTTGTTTGACGAAAGCCTACCTTATCAGGCCCAATCTTCCTCTTTGAAGCTGAATTCCCCAGCAGTGACCCAAAAGCACCACTAGGCTTTTTTAGCACCTGAACAGTTGCTCCATTTCCCTATTAACAAATTAGCAATATAATTTAGATCAATGCTCATCACTAGGAAGCTAAAACACTGAACTAATACTGAAACACAGAAATCTTGCAACCTTTGATGTAGAAAGTGCACCAACATTTGCCTCCCTATTCCGCTCTGAAATTGTGAGACTGTCCTTTGGTACCTCAGCTGTAAGACTATTGGACTTAATTTTTATTGGTACATTTGTATCTTGATGCTGAGAAAATTCCTGTTTGGGGTCAAAAGAATAAATGGTGAATTTTCAAGGACTTCAATATAGCTGGTATTTTCAATTCTAACACTTCAATTGCATTTCCAACCTTCAAATCTAGAGTACGGCATTGGGGATCTTCAGTTCCATCTGCAACGGGTACTACATCTGATGTCTGTACAGGAATCATCAAACAATTTAATCAACAAAATCAGAAATTAAGACTGAATAGAATTAAAATACCAACCCAATAAGCTGATTGAGCACTCAACGGCTGAGAAGCACTAGTTACCAAATGGTGAAAAAAGGAGGAGAAAATTATAAAATATGCTCAAAAAGTTATTTAGATATCGCAGGTTACTTAAATTTATCAGTTTTGAAACTGACTCGGCTGCCATTCATAACAGATCCAACGATTCAAAAGACAGCAGGAGCCATTTACCAAAATCCCAGTTTATTAGAGAACTTTTCAAATTTATACGCTGTAAACTACCTTACTTCTATATTAATGTTAAATACTCTCAAACATTGAACTTGAAACAACCTGTTTATAAAATTGTAATGAAATTTTTTACTATAAATCTAATTTAAATTAATCTGACATGATACAAAGTCTTAAAATGAATAAAACCTAGGAGATTATAAATAAAAGATATATTAAGAGTTCAAATAATTATATTTTCTTTAACACTTTGTGGAAACATAACATAATTTCATGCCACAATAAAAAAACCATGAGGTTACAGTCATTGTGTTTCTTTGTAACAAGCTAAAAAGATTAGGGTATTATGTGTGTCAGGAGTCTTGTTACAAGAGTTATGTAATATTGGACTGGACTTGTAATAGTTGCACCAAACTATTAAAAGTGTTAGAACATTTCAATGTTAAATATAAGGTCACTATGTATTATGGCTCTTATGAATCAATAACATTACCAGATTGGACATGTATTATTTGCAAAACACTAGGACTTTACCAATATTTTGAAAATAAATGGGTATTAGTGCTTTATACTTTATACACACTACCTATAATTGTGAAAGTTGCACAAATAACAAATGCGAAGCTCTCACATTAATAACATGTTGTCTTCATAACAATCAATTAATAGAAGACCACAGGTGACAAATTATACGGACAATGAAGTACATATATAAAACAGAAACTAAGCACTGCCCAAACATTCATATGGGATTTGTAAACATATTACTTACAGTGGCAGCTTGTGCTTCTTTCAACTGTTGAGCAGCTTCCTCAAATGCAGCAGCATTCTGAAGAGAATGTCTAATGATGCTGACAACAGTATCAAGATTGTGTTCAACATAAGGGTGTTTCGACTTCACCAATCGCCGTAGCTTGCTTGTAGTAAGAGGCATCTGCTTAGCTTTTAAACAAGTAAATATAAATTAAATTAAGAGCATACGGCCAAATTGCTAACATTAAGATACATAGAATTTACACAGGTTTCATACCAATTTCCAGAACAGATTTATTTGGCAATACATATCCCGTACTCTCATCCTCTGCACGAGCAACAATGTCCCTCCATTCACACAACCCCTGCAAACCAGGAAAACAGTATAAATTTCAATAGAAGATAAGAATAGAGAGCAATGAAATCCAAAATAAATGCAAATTATGCAACATGTAACATGCCACATTCTGTTAGTTTTTGAAGTTGGACATTCTTGTACACAAAATCCTGACATAGTATTCAGGTCCTTTTAGCACTAGGAAGTTTTTTGGATTCTTTCAGAAAAAAGAAAAAACTTCAACAGAGATACAAGAATTATGCTTGCAAGGCTATTAATGTTTCTTGATGTCCAACCCAAACTGTTTCATGATAGAAACCAGCATGAAAAACATTCTAGAAGTGCCTAGTGGTGATTGAGATGTTAACAGTAGTTAGAAACTGCAGTATTATTATTAAAGTAACTAAAACAAAGGTGACAATGACACTAATGAAGGAGGTAAGAAATGGTATCAATAGCTAAATGCTAGTGTAGCAAACCAGACTTTATAAAATAAAGAGAATTAACAAAGAGATTAATCTATAAAAATCCAGGGGAACAAGTTCACATTTGTGTTATATTGAGATTTGTGAGAAAATCATGGCTTCAAGATTAAGATGACAGAATTGACCATAATACTCAAGTAAAACTGGAAAATATTTTTCATATTCATCCCAAAAATGGTGTTAGATGAATAGAATTGGAGCAGGCTTTTGTTTCCTGTGTAAGTATTAAATGGTTCGAGATTGATGCTACAAATAATTGAAAAAAGAAAAAAAGAAAAAAGAAACTTACAGAAACAATGGCAAGCTGTTGAGCATTGAAACCAGCCCCTTGCAATCTATACAGAAACAGTAATTAAGCTTTGCTTTACACTTGGCATGCATTGCATGCAAAACAGAACTTAATGAATACTCCTTTATATAGAAGAGTCACAAAAGTAATCAAGATATACAAAAAAAAAAGCTTGGTGAAGAATTGCTACTTAGTATAGAATGCAAAATTAATGAAAGAACAGCTATTGTAAATGCAACAAACCCATATATATGAAGATAGGAGTTCTCTGTCAGAAGTTCTTTCTCATATAGCTGCATGCAGACATCATAACTGCGCTTGTAGACCTGTTGGTTTATGGGAAATTACAGTCAAAAGCCAAAAACAAAGTTCATTGAGCCAATCCATTCAGTCATGTATCTCAATTTGATTAAGATTTAGAATAAAAATATTGCCCAAAAAATTTATTGTATAAAAAGAAAAGGTCAAACAGGTCTAATCAACCTTTGCATTACTGTAACATGTAAAAGTTCAAACGATTGAGACAAAGCAGTCTACAGGGATAAAGAGCACCCTACAGTTTGTGGTATTGATTGATGGATAGTTCACATGCTCATCTAGCTAGTTTGATCTCAAGTAGGCACCAACGAAAAAATAGAAGATTGAAGCAACTAAAACCACAATTGTATAGTTGTTTGGACTAGCTTGTTTAGGGAGGAGGGAAAAATAAAATGCTTCTTTAGTCAGCTTCCAAAGATAATTTTGAACAGACAAAAAAACTATTATTTCCATGAGAAAAGCTTTCTCAAACATACATACCACAATGAATATCATAAAGAAAAAAAGTAGGAAGAACTGATAAACAAAAATGTTACCTTCTGCTATACTAAATTAGCAAAAGTTTTAATGCACAGAACATGAAGCAATCATAAATTATTAAAACTTGTAAACTTGTTCAAGATGACAAAAACACAAGTACTAACAAATTTAAACCAGACAACAAATTTACAAACTCAGTAAAGCATGCAAGGAAAGTAGACATTAAACCAAATCAAATTCATCTAAAACTTTAATGTAATAGCATCCACAGGCAGACATTTCTTTGGTGAAGATAGTTACCTCCACCAGAGGAGTGTCTGAAGATTCAGAATTTTCAGACTCCATAGACAAAGCAAATAACTTTATCCTCATTAGGTCATATATATACAACAGATAGTGTGTATCTTCTCTGGCATATCTGTCATCAGAAAAACAGTTAATTAGATTGCAGTAATTAGATTGCCCATGACAGTATACCAGTAATCAGCAAGCTGAATCCAAGACAAAAGGGTAAACTATTCTCTTTTTATGGGAAGGGGGAGAAAGAAACTAAACACAATTTTTCATAACAATAGAAATCAGCAATGCTTGTGACAATTTTTATTTTCCTTATTATACTGAAGGTAGAATTCTGCAGAGGTAAGGGAGAAGAATAATGAGAGGAAGATTCAAGACAGAAAAGCTAAGATCTGATAGAAAACAGAAGAAAAAAACATAAATTATTAGGTAGTACTTTCAAATCCAAAAAAAAAAAACGGTGAAAATCAAAGTAAATAGAATATCCTTAAAATAGTGAAAGCCTTCTGATGCTATGAATAAATTTGACAGTGATCAAGAATTATTCTAGAGTAGCCACTCTGTCATTTTTTGAAGAATGATGATGCATGTTGAAGCCTATTTTCATTTTAACAGGGAAAATGTAACATCAAAAATCACCTTAATAAAGAAGCAATCATGTAAAAACAGAGCAAACAAGGGTTTAATGATCTGCAAACTAAAATGGCCACAATGTGAGTATTCTTTTTGCAAATCAGGTCGCTATCACCACCACGAAAAAATGGCATAATACCACTCCCAGTGGCCAGGCCACAAGTCATGATACAAATCTACAATGCTATTGTTGCACACTAGCATGCTATTAACTATGCATACAAATACAAATGTTACATTTCCATGTTTGAGTGACTTATATATGGACTATACTAAAAATGAATGATGGGGTAACTACTAATGTAAGAACTCTGGAGGCAAAACTAGGAATAAGTTTACAGTAGGCTCAGCCTTGAGTCATTGTTTAAAATAGTCTTGGGTGTGTTTACCAAGGACATACAAAAGATTATCCCTATATACACAATTTTTACAAATCATATAGTTTTGATTGAGGAATCAAGGAAAGGATGTTAACTCTAAACTTGACTTTAGAGACAGACACTGGAATCATAAGATTTTTGCTTAAGTAGGAACAAGAGAACATGCATTGCAATTTTAGTAAGAAACAAGAAAATGAGTTGGAGGTTAAAATTGGAAAAGATGCCATACAGCAAGCTTCCTAGTTTAAGTATCTGGGACCAATATTATAAAATGACAGAAAATGGGTTAAAGTGATTTGGACGTGTAAAGGCATCAATAAGAGTAGATACCATGATTTTTAGCACTATGAATAGGAATAGAGAGACCAAAAAAACATTGGAGGAATTTAATAAAAGAGATGCTAATGGTAAATGATATCCCAGAGAATTAAGCTTTTAACTGAGCCCAAAAGCATTGTATGCTCCATGTAGTCAACCTCACCTAGAAGGACAAAGTCATTATTGTTGTTGTACTATCAGGTTGGTTGCAAGTAAACCCCACCCAAATACAAGGTAAATGGCAAACAATATAACCTAGGATTACCAGATTCTATAGATTCCTAGTAAGGTAAACAATCACACAAAAACTAAGTTACTCATTACATACCTCAAGTATAATTTTGAAAACAAAGCAAATTTAAAATTTAATAGTGCAAAAAGAATACAAGACGAAGGGGAAAAAACAAATGAAGAATGAAGGAAGTGTCAAATGTGACAAGTTAAAAAATATAATCATACCTTAACATCTCATCAGGAAGTGGACGTAATCTCCAGTCTGCATTCTGGTATCTGCAAGGAGTTGTTAATATAAACTTTCCAGAGTTTATGTGAGGAAAGATGGAAAATCATGCCAGAAACAACAGTAGAACATCTGAGCTTAATGGGTTAATTCAAAAAATTAAAGCAAAAAACTAACAACATACTCTTTGTTTGCAGTAACTTCACAAAAATGATGTAGAATATGCTCCAAACTATTTCTCTCCAAGTTTAACAACTTTGAAGCCTAAACAATGCAATCAAAATAGATTAGTCTAGTGCTATAAATTCTTCAGCAATACATGAACATCTAAACACCGAAATTCCACTTGCAGAGCCAGTATCAATTAATCAAATAAAATCTTTTACATAATACTGCAACCAATACCAATCAAATAACTGATAGTAAAGTTTGGTGCCTTGATAAGTAATAAGGGAAATAGTTTCAATATTGAATAGCCAGAGCATTTAACAAACCTGGTGAGTGTCAAACAAATTACAAATGTAAATTCCAAAGTCTCGTTGAAGCCACATAATATCTCGATCCGCACCATGCATGACCTAATTAACCATAAACAGTGTCAACAGAATGAGACAGATATGCCAGATTAAGAGAAAAACCAATTATGTGCAACTAACCTTCCTCTTGGTGGGGGCCTTGAAGACTTCCCTTAGATAGGGTCCAACATGAACACGAAGTTTCAATGTGTCTACAACAAAATCTTCAGTCCTTGTCGAGATTTGCATCAGGCAAGTCAAACCTTGGAAAGAACGATACTGATTATGTTCCAAATCAACCTATATATTTCAACTTCAAGTCGTTACAAAAATAAGTCAAAACAATGCAATGAATGGAAGGGTAGTGGAGGGAGTGACTATGGGAAAGAGGGAAATATTAGTTCAACAACCAAATGCAATTAAAAAAACAAACCATCTAAAAGCAAACAAAATGTTGAAGAATTGTATCCTATTAAGTACAAAAACAATTATCCTTAGACACTAAAAACTATCCTCACAATCAACAGTGAAACCACTTAATCAATAACTATCATCACAAGAGAAACATAAATCCAAACAAAACAGGAGCAATTGTTAGAAATAATAATAATAATAATTAGAAAATCACTACCTCAACCTGAAAAACTCCCAGGTCAAGAGTAAAATCAGAAAAATGACATGGTAAGATGAAGGCCCATAAATAATAACACTATTATACAATGAACCTTCATGTGTAACACACATCAATAAGCTTGAAAGGCAAATGCTTAATGGCCTGTCCAATTGTGCTCCTTTCTATGAGCCTTTCTTAAAGAAAAAATGTTTTTTAATCAAAAAATATTTAAAAGATATATGGTGATTAAATATGTTTTTTGACAAAAAAAAGTAATCTAAAAAATAAGTAGTTTTAGTACTTCTCTCTGAAGTTGGAAAGAGTAGCTTCTGAGAAAATGTATCAAAATTTGCACTATTTGCAATGAAGTTTAACTTTTCTAAGGAAATTTTGATTTTTAATCACGTGCCATTGCAGTTACACATATCAGATACAAGAATCAAATTATGTAACTGGTCATGAGGTAATTTCTAAGTAAAACTTTATGAATAGTGATCATGTTTTACCGCAAATTCATTAACAGAACGCAGCTTAGCAGCCAATTCCTTTAAATCTTTGACTTCCTCCACAAGCTTGAAAGGGGTGCTTTCTATTGAGGGAGGCTTCACTGGCACAACATCCCCGAGATTTGTATCAACAAAATCCAAAACAGAGAGATCTTCCTGGAACAGTAAACTAATAATTAATAATAGATTGACATGAACAGATAGAGAAGATAACAAAATAAAAACATCTCAACACAGAACGAAAGATAATCAAAATTATGAGAAGTTTCCATAAGTGCACCGGCACACACAAGGGATAGAGATTGCTAATGCAAAACAAAAATACAACTACCAAAAGCTATTCTATGAAAATTAAAATGCTAGAAAAGCAGGATTAAATGTAGAATGATATCAGAGGACCAAAAGCTAGTGCCAACAAGATTTAAAAATGCCAAAAAAAGCATTTACACCTTTCAAAAGGATTCAGTCCTTCATGCATCAGAAGACTTTCAACAAGGCTCATTAATCCATAACCCTGGGTCATGCACTATTACAAGAATGAAAGGTATAAACATGACACAGAAAATATCATTAAACCCGAGCTATTGCTTTCAAGTACACCAACAAAAAAATAGTCAGCATGATTGATCAAGATGATGCTAAGAAACACCCCCAATTCAAATGGCATTGTTATCTCACCTTGATTGAAGAGGCTGTGCAACCAAACATTACAATTGACAGAAGGAGGCGCAATTGAGTATAACTAATGCCATTCTCAAATGGAATTTGGATCGTCTCTCATTGTTAGGTAACACGTGGTCAGATCACAGAGAGAGACATAACAAAAAGGATATATGAATTGTGGTCCTACAACCAATCATAGTAGGTCATCGTTTAATAAAACCTGTTTCTTTCTCTCCCTAACAGGACCATATCCTGTTACATGACAACAGAAGAGGATCCAAATTCCTTCTCTTACCAAGGCATGCTTGGTCCCAGTTATTAGAGTTCTCCAAATAAAGGCTACATAGTTGTGATAGCACCAAGCTTTCTAACATTATGATTTGATCTTATTTCAGGTGTTGAGAACCAAACATTACATTAAAATAACAACATGCATCCATGAGATAACATTAATATCAACAAGACCACATAGCAACTGTAAGCAAATTATTACTTGTCTAATGAACTTAACATACAATCCAACCCAAATCACAAATCACCTAACTGAAGGGGAAAAATTATAAAAGCCTACCCACCTCTGAAAACTAGCTCTTTTCAGCATAAGCAAATAGATCAGCAGCCAACAACACTCATATTAATCAATGGTCAATTGCAATTAGACCCAGTTGAAAAAAAAATCACCTTACATAAATTTCTAAAACAGAACCAAAACAAGAGGGAAAACAACAAAAGAATTATGCTCATTCTAATAACTCACTGCCAAGTAGTTACTATAAAAAGTCTTCAATATAAAAAGCTAGCGAGCTGTGTAAAGAAAGATTAGGCGAATGAAGTAGGTAACTAACCAGAGGATGAATGAACCTCAACCCATCATCACTCCTCTGCAACCACACATGATCAAAGGGCATGTTCGCATTATTAACCACTATACTATACTCATCCTGCGGCCTCCTAATTGTGGGTATATGAAACGGAACCTTCGCCTTCGGCCCCATTGTCTTCTTATCCTTAGTTGCCACGATCACGGAACTGGCCTCAGAACCCGTCCCAAGGGTCACATTCCCTTTCCCCCCTTTCTTCCTCCTCCCTGAAACCAATTGAAACCCATCTTCCTCCATCGAATGCTTCACCGGACGCCCTGTCTCCTCCTCCTCCTCCCGAACCTTCCGGAACTCGTCCGCAGACGCGTCGAAACGCTCCAGAACGTCGTCGTTCGCATTCACGAGCCAGTCGTAGGCTTCTTCGTCAACGTCGGCAGGAAACGCCGCGTGCGCCGCCGCGCCGCCGATGGCCTCGAGCATCGACCGCGACTCCCGCGCGATTTCCTCGACCGGGACCTTGAACTCCTCGAAATTGCGGTAGAAGTGGAAGTCCTTGTCGGAAGGGAGGCATCGCGAGGACGCGGCGAGCTTCGCCACCGACGACGAGAGGGGACCCGCCGTTAGGCTCTGCAGCGCCTGGGCCTTTGCCGCCGCGGGAGGCTGATCGGGATCCACGTTCATGGCGTCGCGGAGATCGATCGAGTTTTGCGAAGATTGGAAATTATTTTTCTTAGGGTTAGGGTTTTAGGATTTTAGAGGCGTGGCCACCATTGTTGAGCACTGCGTTTTCCTTTCAAGTGAGAAAAATAAGAGTGAGAATGCGAGGAAACTGAGTCCGTATTTATATACTTTTATGTCACGTGTTTTGGGTGTGAGACAGCAAGTGGAGATAAAAGTATGTGTGAAAATTTTACCATGCATTAAACTCTGTTTTTATTACAAGTAATGTTTGGCTTGTTGTCTAATTAAATTTGAAGTTTTGTATCAATAATATGGGATAACATCTAATAGATTCTTTTGTTTCGTGTATTATTAAAATTAAAATGAAACTCCATAATAATACTAATAGTAATGTATTTAAATTTTGTCCTTTTAATTACTTATACCATACACGTTTGCAATGCTTAAAAAGCCAAGTAAATAAATTATTAACGAAAAACAACACACAACAAAATTCAAAGACACAAGCTTAAATTTTAAAATTTTTAAGAGACTTAAGCATTATTAACCCTCCAAATTATAATATAAGAGTATATATGTAACTAATATTTTCTTAATTTATAAAAATAGAAAAAGAAAAAAATATTTTTAATTAAAAACATATTTTAAAATAATGAATTTATTAAAGAAAATATTGAATGTTTCTAAATTATCAAAAATAATGAATTCGTGTCTTTTTGTTTAATATTTAATTTGTTATTTTCTTAATCAATATCATTCATTGATATGTTTATAAGTAAAGAAAAACATTATTACTTGTAAAAGATAAAAAAAAGTTAATATTTTTCTTATTTTGTTTAAATAAAATTATATATTTAAATATATACAATTAATAATTTATTATTTTTTTGAATTTTTTGCATTCATTATTTTTTATTTAATATTATATATTCTTAATCAATATATCTTAAGATTGTTCACTAATAAATCTCAAAACAAATAATTCAAATATTAAAAACTAAAAAATTATTACTTTTATATGATTCACTACAGGAAAAAAAATAAGTTTTAACTATGGTTTTTAACCACAATTTGTTTCATAGTTGCAAAACTTAAAATTTCTTTTGGGATGTTGCGAATTTTTTATTTTTTATTTTTATTTTAAAATACAGTTTTAAAAATAAAACACATTTAGCAAAAATGAAATTAAAATTATCTTTAACTTAATTTTAAAATATTTTTATATTTATTTTTAAAATCAAGAAAAAGATTTTATAATTTTAATTTTTAGTTTTAAAAAATAAACTCTTACTATCTTTAATAATAAATATTTTTATTGTTATCCAACTATTATTGTCATCCATTACCACTATCACGTTATCACAATAATCGTTATCATTATTATTATCATTACTATTGTTTTCATTATCATCATCCTCGTTGTTGTTTTTATATTCGCTTTTATTATTGTCACATCATAACTTTCACTGGTGTCACTCTTGTCACTATCATTACTATCTTTATTATGTGTGTTACCACCAATTTTGTTTTTATTAACTTCATTACTCATTATTGTTACTGTCATCACTATCACATTAAAAATTTTAATATTATTATAATTTATTCATATATAATTTTTTTTGTTTAATAGAATCTAAATATAAATTATAAAAATATTGATGTAATATATTTTTATTATTATTGTCATTATTGTATTATTTTTTTATTATTTATATAGTTTTAATATTTTTATTTTTATTGTAAATATTTATATTTTTATTTATTTTTAGCATTATGTGTTAATAATTTTATATTATATTATATCATAGTTAAATAAAATAAGATATAATGATTGATTCTTTTATTCATCATTAATTTACAACAATTTATAAAAATTAAAAAAATAATAATAAAATTAAAACTAGTTTTAACTTTTAAAATATCGAAACTAAAAATGCAAATCACCCCCAAACAAACAAAAGATTACTTAGTTTTGAAAAATCGTGAGCAAACATTTAATATTATTTGCAATTTTAATATAAGTTTTATTAATGGAACATTTATTTCAGGAAATATTTTTCAATTTAAGGGAATGCTAGTTTTTGGTATATAACATGAGAATATCATTCCTAAGTATTTTAATATATATATATATATATATATATGGGTGAAGATTAAAACACACAGAAAAGAACAAATACAAATAAAAAATATATATAACTTGGTGACGGTAAAGAGAGAAAGTGCCATAATAGAAACTGAAATGGGAGAGAGAATTATGGATAAAAAGAGAGAAATGTCACTTAGGGAGATAGCAAAGAGAATAAGAATATGGAGTGTGAAGAGAAACTTACTTTGAGAGAAAATGGAAAAAGGAATCGAAAGTTTTTTCTAAGGAAGGTTCCAACTCAATCCTTATACAAGGGAGCCCTGACAATCTAATGTGGTCTCGTTTTCTTTTCACAATTATCGAAACAATTCTAGATTCTTCTACAAATATATAACTAAATATATTAATAACATTTACTCTACTTTCAAACTAATAAGAATGACGTTTTAATAAATTATAAAAAATTGAAAAAAGTTATTGAGATAAATTATTAAATATTAAATTACAATTTAATTTTTTATTATAATAAAGAATATAAACATTTTATTAATAGTTACTGTAAATACTA
>JAMLFT010004509.1:0-19406 GCA_026544285.1 Pachyrhizus erosus | reverse complement strand
TATTAATTAAAAAATTTATTTATTAATTCTTAAATGAAGATGATAAGATGAAATAGCATATTTTCAATATTATTGTTATAGATAATAATAATAATAATGGATGATAGTATGATATATATATTTTTACACCAACTATAAATAAAAACTCAATTCAAATTTACGGAAAAATGAAAACGACAGGAAAACATGTGCAGGATTCTCTTCCGAAATTTCAAATATAATCGGATACAACGAACATTTTGGATCCCCAATGAGGCGCGGGGCGTGGACCGTTGATGGGAGGTAGCCGCTGACGTGTTCGGTAGATGACCGGATAATACAAATCCGTATTCTCCCTCTTCGACCGCGTTCGTGACGGATTGGCATTGCGAAAAATCTCATTGGCTAGTGCCCTCGCCATATTCAAGTTTCGCGGCAACGATGTTTATTTTACCTCTCTATGTGTAAATCCTGCCACTCCTTTTTTCCTCTTCTGCTCGTGCTTCAGCGGAATCGCCTTAATCCTACCACTGGTGAGTGCTACGGAACCCGTTCCACTTTCGGATCTGTAATTTAGGGTTTAAATTCAAAGAGGAAAACAAAAATTTGTGTAATTTTTTTTTGTTAATTATAAGGAATTTGTCATTTTCTAGTTCACTCCTCGTCGTTTTTTTTTTTTTTTTAAATAACGTTGTTGTTTTCATTGTTTTTTCTTTTTTAAAAACACAAGCTGTTTAGAGCCGGTTGGCTGATTCTGAAATTTGTTTCCACGATAAATTTGAATAGCCGTTCCTTTGTTTTTTTTTTTCAAATAATTTTGAGATGGTGAGGGTGAAGGTTTGCGTTTTATCTGGATGACTTGAATGTTGTGAAGCTCGTAATCAATTGCTAAATCGATGTGATTGTGAAAAGTTCAGCTTGGAAGATGTGGATCTTCGTTGCTAATTGGTTATGTTTAGTGTGCAACGATTTCAATTTGCTATCTGTCCTGTTAGTTTGTAAATGTTTCAGGTGCATTGTGAATTTGCCGTTTATTCTGTTAGTTTGCTGGTGATGCTGAATTCGAAGATTTAACTGATGCTCTGTCTCTTTTTCGGGGGTGGGGTTCAATAACTGTGATTTCCTTTTTTGTTTTAGATTTTGCCATCTGATATAAATAAAGAGTAGCAATATCAGAAAGTATCTAGTGTCTTGACCTGTTTTTTTTTTTTTGAAAATCTGAATGCCTGCTATGAAGCAGTTAAACTTCTGGCCTCTAATTTTTTTCATTCATGAGAAAGGCAGGAAAGTTGATGTTAATTATTGAACTTCATAACCTGTGGGCTGAAATTGGAATAATAGAAGACCAAAAGAACTTGCACTGACCTTAGCTTCCTTATTAATTAAATATTCCATAAGAGAAATTTGTGTGATATGCTTCTATCATGCATTATTTATTAGTTAATTAGCTGAGTTTTAACTGGGCTAACATTGTTGATTATTGTGGCTTTGTTTTTGGGTTCAAAGACATAAGAGCTCAATGGCACCAACAAGGAAGTCTAGAAGTGTGAATAAGCGGATTTCAAGTTCAAATGACAATTCCCCTGAGAAAGATGGAGTTAATTCAAATAAAAACAAGCAACGGGTATGTCTTGATCTGATGGCATTTTTATTTTGATACTGGAAGCAGTTGGACACATCAATTAAAATACATTAATACAGTACTGCATCCTGCTTGGCATCATACTTTCATAATAGTTTTATAAAGAGGTTAAAGTGGCAGTTCTTGGGTTTTACTCGAAGTATAATATTGGTGTTAGTGTTTGTACATTTCACTTGAAAAGTTGTAGACTATGTCGCACAGGTGCCAATACAAAGTATCTGGTAAGACTTGCTACACAAATAACAATGTTTTTGAAAGTTATGAAATGAGCAGAGCAATGTATGTTATATAAAATGCATATCTATTTATGATAGCTTGGTATTTTTTGTGATAACTTTGAAGGAAACAAGACTACAAAATTCGGACTGTGCTTTGTGTGAGGGAATCAGAAAGAATGGACTTGAATTTTTATCTTAGGTTTTTTGATAACATGTTTTCAAGGATGATGTGGGTATTCACAAAACACACACAAAATAGGGATATGCCAGAAGTATAAATTCAAATGTATCATGTATTTGATATAACATATGGATATATAACCAAATTTTGAGTATCCATGTATAATACGTAGTGGTTCTTGTCCATCACAGTATGTGCACTGAGCATCAATGATATTTCATCTATTGTATTAACCTCAAATTTTTGAATCCTGGTTTTTCACAGAAGAAAAAGCTGACTGATAAATTGGGATCTCAGTGGAGCAAGGAGGAACTAGAGCGATTTTATGAAGCATATAGGAAGTATGGGAAAGACTGGAAGAAGGTGTGCTTTTGTCATGATGTTATTTTCTCTCCCCGTCCTGGTTGTTCATTTGGACAATTGGAGTTGTTCCTTTTCTCCCCCATCATTATCATAACCATTGTAGTTGGAATTCTTGTTATTGTTCTCCATTCTTATTTATTTGGATTTCCAGGTGGCTGCTGTTGTACGTAATAGATCCACTGAAATGGTAGAAGCTCTTTACAATATGAATCGGGTAAATTAATACTACTGTAGCCTAATCTGTTGTCATATGCCATGTTTCTTATTATGTACATTCTACCTTTTGTTTAAGAAATTATGTATTGTTTGTGTGCATGTTTTTTTAGCATAACTGAGCTGACTAAAAATTTAGATGACATTTATCATGAAGTATGAACTGATAAATATATAGATGTTCAATTTCTACTATGGAACCTAAAACTTTTGTTCTTTTTCTTCT
This sequence comes from Pachyrhizus erosus, assembly GCA_026544285.1. Lineage (NCBI taxonomy): Eukaryota > Viridiplantae > Streptophyta > Magnoliopsida > Fabales > Fabaceae > Pachyrhizus > Pachyrhizus erosus. The sequence goes on along the minus strand of JAMLFT010004509.1, from coordinate 16,584 downwards.
TTCTTTTCCCGGTCTCCCTCTTCCTTTCTTGTTCTTGTTATTTTTTTTTAAAATGGGATGTTATTGGATATCAAGACATGTCAGTTCAACAAATTGTAATGGTTATGCCCCCATAAATCCACATATTTCTCCATAAGGCTAGGCCTGTACTATTTTCTTACTTGCAGCTATCACGAATTGACTTTTTAATGTTGTGCAGATCTTTTGTTCTAAGTGTCATTGAAACTACAAATTGTAATTTACAGGCATACCTCTCTCTGCCAGAGGGGACGGCTTCTGTTGTTGGCCTCATAGCAATGATGACAGATCACTACAATGTGCTGGTAAGGTCAAAGCTAATTCCCGTTGGTAGATTAACAGCTATTGGTGTAATAACTGCTTTTAGAATTTTTTTTTACCAGAAAGAAGGGTAATACAGTTCTATTGGAAACTAAATTAAAAACTTGTTCTCATTATTTTTCATGGCATCCCTTGTTATATTCTAATATTTCCATCTCTTTTTTCTCAGCAACTTCCATGACATTACAATTGATGTAATTCATGCCTACTTTTGGATTTGCATTTCTCCTTATATTTATTCATATTAATATTATTGAAAGTTGTGTTCATTTCACCATTTTTTTGTCTCCTCTTGATAAGTTACATTGTCTTTGACTATGTATTTATGAGTTGTCATTTTCTGGACTTCAATTTGACAGGAAGGGAGTGATAGTGAAAGGGAGAGCAATGATGCACCAGGATCTCGAAAACCTGTAAAACGAAAGCGTGAAAAAGTTCAGTTTACTGTCTCTAAAGATCAGCCTCATTCAGTTGCTTCTAGTGATGATTGCCTCTCTCTATTGAAGAAGAGACGCTTTGATGGTAAAATACCTATTGTGGGACCACTCCCTCTGTTTTGGTTTGCCTTTCTATAAATTGCTTTTATTCCCCCTGGATGACAAAAGTTTTTGTGGTTTAAATCCTTTCAACTGGAAAGTAGACTAGTAGTTATGTAACTAATGGAAACTGGCAAAGTTCACCCATAAAGATTCTTATGAAAGATTTATTATGTCTGGACTTTATTTTTGTGCTGATAGAAGGCCAACTGTTAGATATAAAATTCATTCAAGAGTTTTTTCACCCAACAGCTTAAGCTTTTAGGAGAGTTGGTCTATGGGATGGTATCATAGCCTTTTACAACCTAGTGGTCAAGTGTTCAATCCTTGCTGCATAATCTAAGTAATTGAATTTTTGCACATGGTAAAATTGGTCTGTATTTGTTCACACTTCAAACCTATAGGGCTTTCATGTGAGGAGTATGTTAAATATAAAGTCATGCATGATCTTTCACCATGAATGATTTTATTTTTGTAATTCACCATGAGCTTGAGCTTGTCATAGTTGATTCTTAACACTAACTATATATAAATGAGAGTAGAGAAAGAAGTTGATTAATATTTAGAGTGAATTACACTGACACCTCCAAGGTTTTGTGAGATTGCACAAACTCCTTGTTTTTTTAACATTTACAGCAACTGTCCATATAGGGGGAATGTGGTATGATATTTTTCAAATAATTAAGGGGGTTTGTGTAAAGGTAGAAAAAATATGGGGGTTTGTGCAATCTCATAAAACCTTAAAGGGTGACAATGTAATTTAATCTATAATATTTATTATGCAATATTGTTATTCATGTGTCTGTTATCTTCAAGTCCCTCCTCCCCTAATTAGAATAAATCGGATTATCACCTAAATAAGTTTGTGACTCAGCTCATATAAAGTGTTATCATTTATAATTTGATATACAGTGCATAACTTTCTCCATGTACTCTGCTATTTGAGAATGATCTCCATATATCATCTGCCTTTGTCAGGATTTGCTTTCCTATCTGTGAAAATTCCTTGTGGTTGAAATTTTGAAATTAAATAGTAGCAGTGATAAAATTGGACCCTTGAACTGCCCCTCCTTTCCAGTGCATTTCATTAGTATAAAATGTGCAGGTAGAATATTACCCTATTTCAACTTCATTAAATCCAAATATTGAAGTATTAATATCATCATTGATTTTTCTGAATTGTTAGTCCTACTCATATTCCTTGTAATGCACTGGATTGTAATATTGATGATTATTAATATTCAATTAATCAGGTATCCAGCTCCAGCCTCATGCTGTTGGTAAAAGGACTCCTCGCGTCCCAGTTTCCTATTATAGGAAAGATGATACAGAAAATTATGTTTCACCTTATAGAAGAAGCATGAAGTTGACTACTGATGCTAATGATGATGAAGTTGCACATGTTGTAGCTTTGGCATTAACTGAGGCTGCACAAAGAGGAGGCTCTCCCCAAGTTTCTCAAACACCATCTAGAAGAGTAGAGCAAAAATCCTCTCCTGTTCAGTGCTGGGAAAGAAAGGTATTAACTGTTCGCTGGCTTTTTCTGCCATTATCTTGTACTTGTTGGCTATATTCTTACTTCAAGATATGAGTGTGTTCTGAATGTGTGAATATGCATCAATGTTTAAATAGGATCTTATGGAAATCTTTGTGAATGATATGCTTGTTTTTGTTACATTGCATTTTAAAAAGTGTAATTATTTTACAATTTGTGAACTAGCACCAAATGTCAGAGACAGCTTGTGCCAAGTTTCAAGATGTTTCTGTGGATGAAGAGTTCTTAGAAGGTAGTATAGAAAGCAGGGGAGCTGAAAATGGAGAATATGCAAGAGATAATAGTTCATTGATGGATACCGAAGGTATAGGCGCTGTTGAAGTTCTTCAGAAGGGGGGGAAATTTTATAGAAAGAGAGAGATACTGGAAAATGTTGGAAATCATCAACTTGATGATGGTGGGGAGGCATGTAGTGGCACTGAAGAAGGACTTAGTTTTAGTTCACTAAAGGAAAAGGTTGATATTGAGGTTACTAATGAAAAACTTGAAAAATTCTCTCCAAAAAGTCAGAGGAAAAGAAACAAGAAACTCTACTTTGGAGGTAATTCTGTTACTGCGCATTTACATATATATGCAAATTGTTTGTGCAACTTTTAGTTCCTTTCCTCCCTTAGCCAAGTTGAGGTTAGACTTTTGTGAAATTGACTTTTCCTTTTCATCTACGAAGTCTCAATATTTAATTACTTTATCTAACAGATGAAACTGCTGCCTTTAATGCGTTGCAAACTCTGGCTGATCTGTCTCTATTGATGCCAATATCTACAATGGAATCTGGTAAGAATAAAGCGATACATATAATAGTGTAATTGTAAGAGACTTTTGCATGCACATGTGTGTGTGACACACACAGCAATAGCCAAACTGGAAAAATTTCCGATTTTTAGTGTTTTCACTTTTCAACACTACATATAGTGTAATATTAAGAGACTTTTGCATGTGCATCTGTGTACACACATACAGCAATATTGAAACTGGAAAAAGTTCCAATATTTAGTGTTTTCACATTCAACACTACTACTTAGTTGAGATTGATTTGCCTCATTTTGGCTGATCTTTGTTGACCGTGATTATTTGCACTTCTAAGTTTTAACTCTTTATTTCGTGTTATTTGAGCTGCATTTTTCACTTATTCAACACAAATGCTGGAATCTACTTTTTGTTGCTGCTGTCGTTCATGTTTGTTGCTGTCGTTCATGTTTGTTGCTGTATCCATTATTGAGATTTTGCAAAACTTTCTTCTCTTTATCAGACAAATCTAAAGTCTTTTAATTAATTTCTCAATGTTTCCCCCTTTCCCATCTAGAATCATCTATTCCGTTGAAAGGAGAAAAAATAGTTGCTGATAAAGATAACAAGTCTTCTTTACCTGAAGCAACATCAACCAGCCAGAAGAGACCTAAACTTAAATACAATGCAGTCCCTGAAATTGAGGTTTCAACCTCCAAAAAGTCTAAGATTGGAAAGGAATCAACAAAGAATACCAATGCTCTCTCTGAATCGAAACAGCAACTTCCTTTTGCTGAAATGACATGGAAAAGAAAGCGAAAGCCTATGGTTTCGAAGGTAAACACATTCTTGTATGTTTTATTGAACAGATTTTACATCGAGTCTGTTTTGGTTTTGCTTAAATTTTTTCTCCAAAACAGCTTTTTACTCAAGGAAGCATTTTCTCTTGCAGTGACTTGGATTAATAAAAAACTGTTGCACAAATTTTTATAAACTTTGACAGCTTTTTGAATAAGATCAATTTTGAGCCTTAAAATTAATAGTGGGATAGTACACAGTAAAAAAAGAACAGCCGGAAGTTTGACTGAATTAAATTTTGGTGGTTGTTTGATGTAATCATTTAATAGTGGTAGGGATCATTCACCCTTCTAGGTGTCAACCAGCATGCTAGACCATTCTAGCAAAAAAATTCTAGTGTTCTAGCATTTTGTCAAAAATCATTCCTGAAAGTGATTGTTTAAAATTATTTCTAAAGTTTTGGAAATAAACACCATTTTACCTCAATCAAATATTTTTTCAATCATTATATATCTTATCTGATAACTTCATAAAGCCTATTCTGTTTACATAATCTTGTTGAAATTTTGGTTTTTTAGAAGTACATTGAGACAAGAAAGAAAAAAAACTTTGAACAATACTACCTCCTTCCCTATATATAAGACCCTTTTAATTCATTCACAGGATTTAAGAAAGTTAATTAATTTAGTTAGTGACATTAAATTTGTTTATAATTTCTATTATTTTTTCATAATTACCCTTAAGATTATTGAGATTCAACATATTTCTTTTTTCACCCACTAACTTTTTACCTAATTAATTAATGTGTGGAAAGAGAATATTTGTTATGTAGTTTATCTTATTAATTTGTAAATACTCATCTTGCCCAATCCTTACAAGAGATAGAAGAATTCATCTTATTAATTTACAACATTATTGTTTATTGATTAAAAAAATTATGAAGTAATTAAGGGTATTTTAGTAAAAATGACTAATGAAAGAGACAATTTGAAATATGTTTTTAAAAGAGACAAACAAATTTCTCAAAAAAATTCTATATATAGGGTCAAAGGTAGTACTCCCTCTAGTTCTTTTTATAAGACATAGTTTTGAAGAAATTAGTAGTCCATAATATAAGACATTTTATAATTTTCATAAAACTATTTTTTTTGTTTTTGTTATGCGCTCCTATTAAAGATTATAAGTATTTATGTTTCTTTTTATTGAAATATAGTCTTTAGGTAGTGGTGCATTACAATTTAATGATGATTAATGAGGGTAAAATTGGTAGATTAGTAACATTTTTAAAAAAAATTAATAACATCAACTTAATTTATTGTTTTTATGGGTCTAAGTGATTGTTGTTCAAAATGTCTTATAAAAAATATTGGAAGGAGTATTTACTTGTATACTTAGATAATTTATACTAATAATCCCAACAAAATAAGGAAGCAAATCACAAAATATTAGAAAACATGAAATGACTACAAAAGTTTTATCCCATTAAGTAAGGTCCTTTACATGGATCATACAATACCATTGAACTTAGTTAAAGACAAAATCCGTAAGAGATACAATCACAATGAGATTCCTCTTAACAGCTTCCTCCAATTGCCTTCTTGGTCTCTCCCTTTTCATAGGAATAGAAACTATGCTACCTACTTTTTTCATTGGTGCTTCCGTGGCCTTCTTTGTACATGTCCCGACCACATTAACCCTTTTTTTTATCATCTTTTCCCCAATTGGTGCACACCAATATCTCCTTATATACAATCATTTTGTATTTTGTCCTTCCACGTTTGACCACACATTCACCTTAACATTCTCATTTATGCTACTCTCACCTTTTTCTCTTGTTCCTTTAAAGTCCACAATTCGTTGTCATATAGTATAGTTGGACATATAAAACTATAATAAAACTTTTCTTTGAGCATGGTAGATACTTTGCAATCACAAACAACCCTTGATGCCTTTTTCCATTGTAACTCTAATTTGTATCCTATGTGTGACATCATTTTGAAATATCGATCCTAGACATTAAACTTACAAATTTATTATATGACATCTCCCATTTTTACTTAGGAGTCATTTTCTTCTTGTTTCTTGCTAAAATTGCAATACATATACTTTGTTACTCTTACTTAAGTGAAAACCCTTCAATTCCTAAGTTTGTCTCCTAAGCTCAACTTTAGAGTTAATCGCTTACCTTGATTCTGCAATCGGAACCATATGCAAAAAACATGCAATACTTTTTAAAATTTGTGGAAATTAAGCAATAATCCTAAGAAATAATTCTCTGACACTCTTAATTATTTTAAGATATAATATTGATAATTTGATATTATGAGATATTTCAACACTTCCCCTTAAGCTACAGGTAAGCATTAAGCTTGCTATAAATGTGTAAACTTTTTAAAATGTCATATGGGCTCCACCAAACATGCCTGATGAGATATTGGCTGAGTTCACCATGTCTCTTACATGGCCAATCTTGTGTCTCATACATGACTGATAATTTGTGACACTTTGGAGTCTGATTGGAAAATGACTCTGAATCTGTTGGTGGTGGGTCTGGTTGATTGGAGGTGGCACAACAGTGAAGGTAGCTGCTAAGTGGCTACAATGAAGGCAGTCTATGAAAACACCAAATGCTGCAATGGTGGCAGCAAAAAAGGGGGACAATGAAGGTGGCAAATGCTGCAATGAAAGCAGCCAAGGATTTTTCAAAAGAAGAGAGATAAGAACATACAACAGATTTAAAAATGTGGAAGGAAGGCCAAAGACCCAAATTAGGGTAAAATGAAACTAGGAGTTGACAAACAAATCTAGACCAGCAGCAAGAAGAGGCTAGGAACAACAGCAAATAAAATAGCATAAGATGCTCTGAAGACATGCCCTTCTAGGGATGGTTGATTGCTTCTGAACAAGTTGGACGAGTCTCCATGAACACTCAAAGATCAACCCAATGAATCACTAGGAAATACCATTAATGGTGCCACTGCGTTACTGAGAATGAGATGTTAAATTACCATTTTTTAGTTAGTAGATCCCATTCCCTGTCTTTAGCTTGATTACTAAGAACTAAGAAGCTATGAACCATGAAAATCATATGGACACAACACAAGTCATGGCAAGATACCAAAATTTAGTGTCTAGGTGTTTTCTTGAAGTGTGTCATATAGCCCAACACAAGTTTATCTTGTTAAAAATGGTTCCTTTTGTAGATGTATGTGCTTCATAGCTAAGAGGGCAATTGTAGATAATTGTGAGTCATGAGATTTTAACAACAATCAGCACATTCACGAATGTCAGGTTGTGTTAAATTTGTCCTTTTCATTCTATTCCTTGAAGTGTTTTATATTTAGTAAATAGTAATTTAGTAATAGAAGTGTTGCCTTATCAGATACTAATTAGAAAAGTCATTTGAGTTTGAAGCTTATTATATTATATGGAACAACGTATTATTTTCTCAGCACTTTCTCATTTTTTATTCTGATCCAATAAATTCTGTTCTGTTCATCTCTGTTTTCCTGTCTTGAATTTGTCAATTCAATGATATTTGTAACAACTCAATTACTCAAGGGGAGCTTTGTTTGGCTGTAGGTTGCAAATGTCAAGCTTGATACTTATCCAAGTGGTCCCTTGAAAGATGAGGTATGCAATTCTTTAGATTTTTATTTTCCCTGGAATGTGTGTGTAAATCTCTGCAGTACTGAATCAAGGTTTGTTATCAGCATTTTATTCTTCCCTTCAGAATATATGGGACTCCGTTCAAGTGACTGAAGAGTAGCATGAATAGGATAGATAACCTCGTCAGTTTAAAAAAATAGTTCCAGGAATTATGCATTCTATCTGTTTAAGGTTTGCAAGTGTTTTAAACTGTAGTTTGATGTAGTTGTGGTCTGTTTTAACTTTGCATCAAAATATGTTTGTGCTAGTGACTGGACCAAAACACCCTAAACTGGGGTAAATTTTCTGTATTATTCTTCAATTAATTCTGGTACCATTAGATAGATGGCAGTACCAGAATGATAGAATTACATAATAAAATGTAACACAGAGCCAAACACCCTGCGCTCTCCTTTAGTGACTTTCTATTCATTTCTTGCCTTTTTTCTTCTCCCTAACTCCTTTCTTATAGCTATAAAGGTCAATTTCCTCCCGGATTCTCCTTTATTGCTTTGCATAAATCACTCAATTATTTCCCTATGTAAATCACTTAGTTTCCCTCGATTCCTTTTATAGCTATATGCGTCAATCTGTTGTGTTAATTTTTCAATTCCTCCTCTGCCTATTCTTAATAGACCTTATTAATAGGTTGGTTATTCTTTTTATGGGAGTTTGAATTGTTATTTACTGCCCATATTTTAAGGACATAAATGCCTCATCTCCCTGCCCTCTCTCTCACAAGCAATACACGAGGAAGATTTCATACGTGACTAGTGCTTTATTGTGGGAGTTGATAGGAGGTCAGTTTAGTTACTGGGTCGGTGGTGAATGATCTAGAAATCTTGATTAAAACATCACCTAAGTTGTCACTCGATTAAATGAAAATTCACCTCAACTTTTGTTGTTCTTATGCTACAAAGTGCATTGGATTTGTTTTGGGCATTGCTGAAAGTGTGATTCAACTTTGCATGCTTGTGAAAATTTCAAGGAGATTATGCAATGGAAGCAGAAAGGAGATTATGCAGTGGAAGCTGAGGGAAACTGCCAATAATATCAGTGGCACATCCACCACCTACATATTATAAAATCAATAACTAGTTCATAAAATGTTGAAAATATCAGTCACATGGAGTGTTTGGATTGAGGTTTCATTGTTAAATGACTATCACCAACCAGATTTTTCTCTGTTTGGCCCGTTGATATAGGCCTATGGTTTGCTGTAGGTTAAGCTACATTAAGTTTGGTGTTTGTTTTTCTTCTTCCCGTTGCTCAATTTAGTTTATGCCATAAGAATGGATTGTCCCCATAATTCACTGATGGTTAGGCACGATTAGGTATTGTTAGAAATTCATTGATGGGATAGCCACATTAAGTTTGGTATCATTAGTTATGCTCGCTATGGTTATATTGATAGATAGGCATAAATTGGTATCGTGAGAAATTTGTTGACGTATAATAAAACATACACATGAAATTGCATTCATGTGAAGCTAGACATCAATCCAATTTATTTATTTATTGACATTATATAATAATGTGTCCAATTATTGCAGAAGTTGTTTTATCTACTCTGATCTTTAATGATGCTTGGAATGTATTCATATTGTACTCAACTACTCATCAAAGTTGTGAATGCCGTGTAGGCTTTAGATGATGAGAACAAACCAGAGATTAAAGGAAAACACACTGATCAGGTTTTTACCCTACCAAAGCAATTGATGACAGTTAAATCGTCAGAGAGTTCCTTGTGTAGTGATCAGAAAGATTTGACAGTATTAACTACAGAAGTTCCACTTTTGAATGAAGTTAGTTTACCAACTAAACGAAGTAGACGTAAGATGATTTTGCAGAGAACTTCCTTGCCTAAGGAAAAAACTTCTGATTACATATTGAATAGTCAAACTAACAAGTACTCTACCCTAAAGGTAAAGCTTTTTCTTAATTTAAATTGAGTTTTTGTTTTTGAAGCTTTGAGGGTCTTCAAGCTTTTTGTTTAAAAAATGATAACTTCCTTTATAACTTGCAGGAAAAGCTTTCTAGTTGCTTGTCATCTAATATGGTTTGCAGATGGTTTATTTTTGAATGGTTTTATAGTGCAATTGATTATCCATGGTTTGCCAAAAGGGAATTCATGGAGTACTTAAATCATGTTGGATTAGGGAATATCCCAAGGTTAACTCGTGTCGAGTGGAGTGTTATAAAAAGGTATGAAATTCAGTTGTGGTTACTATGATGTTCTACTAAACCTTGAGAACAGTAGAATATGTAATCATAAAGGATGTATTTGAAATTGGCATGTTGTACTTGTTTTTGCAGTTCCCTTGGCAAACCCCGCAGGTTTTCTGAGCACTTTCTATGTGAAGAAAGACAAAAACTTCAACAGTATCGGGAATCAGTGAGGAAACATTACACTGAACTGCGAACTGGTATTAGGGATGGACTTCCAACAGATTTAGCTAAACCATTATATGTTGGACAACGTGTAATTGCTCTTCATCCAAAAACAAGAGAGATTCATGATGGTAGTGTGCTTACTGTTGACTACGACAAGTGCAGGATTCAGTTTGACCGTCCTGAATTAGGTGTTGAGTTTGTAATGGTAATGTGATTTCAATGTTATGGCCATACTTCAATAGGTAGTTTCAATCAGTATGTTTGGCACATTTGTTTCAGTTTAATATTGGAGAAAAGCTTTCTCTGGGAGGTCCCAAAAAAAGTGATTATTTCCTTAAAATAAATTGAACCAAGCATGCATGCCACACACCGAAATGTTGTGATAAACAACAAAAAGATCTACCTTGTGCTATAAAGTTCCTGCTATGCTGTGTCTAGGTAGCAGTTGGACCCACTATGTGTCTATAGAAGGAAGCCTTGCATTTGCAAGAGGTTGATTTCTAGACTTGAATCTATGACCTACTGGTCACATTGTGGTAACTCAAAGCAAAGAAAATTGGTTTGGTATTTGTAAAATATATAAATGATCTTCATGTACCACAAGCTGTAAATAAACAATCAAAGACTTAATATTTTTCTTTCTAGTAGAATAAATTAGGTTGATATTTTTGAAGTTTGAAAATGGTTTTCACATTTTCTTGTTTTTAATGAGTGGAATTTTTGGTTCAGGACATTGATTGCATGCCTTTGAATCCATTAGATAATATGCCAGAAGCTTTGAGGAGGCATATTAGTTCCCGAAAAGCCTCTTTCACGACTAAAGAGCCACAAATTAATGGAAATTCAAATTTTGGAGGGTGTGAAATGCATTCCTCACCTGTGAAGGTACAGTCTTCAAGTGCTTTAGTAGTGCATGTTAAAATTAGATTGCTACCAAGTATGAAGTATCAATATATACCAATATTACGCCTCAATTTGGTGCTTACTTTTTTTATTTTATACATTCCACCTCTACATGACATTATAATTTAGATTTAATTTGATTCTACTATCGCTCATGTATTATCACTTCATTAAAGGAGTTTTACTATAATAATAGCTATTTGAAAAGTTAAACTTTAAATGATATGTTAATGCATGATTTGATGATAGTGTAAAATGTAAAATATATTTAAATCAACAGTAGATCAAAATTAAATTCTTAATTTTTTAATTGGAAGTTAAATATTTTTCTGTCCTTTTTTCTGATTTTAAATAAGCTTGAACAGTTAATAATAGAGCTTCATAATTATTACTTTTAATGATTGGCACAAGTTTTCTTGGTGTCTTTTGACTAGTGGACAAGCATTCACATATATTCCCATTTTTCTGCTCTGTTATGGTTAGCTGGATGAATTTAACTACCCAATACTTTTCTCAACTTTGAAAAATTAGCTGAAGGAATTCACGTTAAAGGTGTAGTAGTGGTTCTGTTGAATTTTACATTCCTTTAGCTTGGATCAGCAATCCAGATTTCCACTACCACTGGTGAAATATTGATGCTAGAAACATTGAAACATTATGTGTTCGAGAAGTTTCTATCTCTTAATTGTGTTAAAATCTTACACGGGGTGTTAACTATGTCATTGCCCAGGCAAAGGTTGCTACCATTGATAACCTCTGTGCACAAGCAGGTTGTGCTCAACCATGTAAAGTGACACACCATCAAGCTAAGGAAGCTGATATACATGCACTTTCTCAACTAAAGCGTGCTCTAGATAAAAAGGTTTATACTTTTGTGCAGTTCTTTTGGAAACTGTCTAGCTTCTTTTTTCACTTTCCATGTATGCTTGTGATTTACTTATTTACTAAATATTAATTGCATTCATCTATCTCTATATGTAAATTTACCTTGTTATGGGTGGTCTTGCACCTACTTTTTGATCTGCTCTTACAGGAGACATTGTTGATGGAGCTTCGAAGTGCAAATAGTGACATATTGGAAAACCAACATGGCACAGAATGTTTAAAAGATTCTGAGGTTTTCAAGAAGCATTACGCCACGGTACTGGTAGAGCTAAAGGAAGCCAGTGGACAGGCATGTGGCTTCCAATGGATTATTTATTTTATTACAACATTCTGTGTTAATCTTGAACAAAATTTGATTGGTTGTAATTTTCAGGTTTCTGATGCTATGCTGCAACTGAGGCAACGCAATACATACACAGGAAACTCTCTGCCACCATGGATGAAGCCGCACGCAAGTTTCAACATTCATGATGATCTTCCCAATATGTTGGATAGTTCTCTAGCACAAGGGTTAGGGTCAACTGTTGTTCAAACTATTAAAGGATCCAGGCTAAGGGCACATACAATGGTAGATGCTGCATTTAAGGTATGGATGGTCTATGGATCTTCTGACATCCCCTCTACTTTTGCAGTTATCATGAACTATATGCATAAAATTGTTTTTGTACTTGTTTTCTCCCCACTATTCTTGATCTAGCGTTGGATCATTAATTACAAATTTACAAACAATGATTTGTTGGTTTAGCCAGAAATCATAAGATGCTCGTAGTGGACAAAAATCAGATGTAATGGTAGCTCTAGACTGTAGTGAATCTTATACGTCGGAGCATCATTAAATTATTGTCTCAATCTCTAACCTTTGAGAACTTTTGACACTTTTTGATGCTATAATTCAGGCACTGTCTTTGACAAAGGAAGGTGAAGATGCTTTCATGAAGATTGGGCAAGCATTGGATTCTACTAATCATCAGCAGTTGGCCTCTAAGGCTGGGTTACCTGTGATCAGGTCTCAAGAGCAAGTGAATGCAAATGGCAGTTTATATCATCTTAATCATTCAACTTGCTGTGTTTCAGAGCCTATATTTAATGATACATCTGGTCCAAAACTACATAATAGTTCTGACAAATTTGATATTGAACTTCCGTCAGATCTTATCACTTCATGTGTTGCAACATTAATCATGATTCAGGTAATTTCCCCATGGGTGATTGTAAACATAATGGGTTCCTTGTTATGCTCTTAATTCTAGCGACAATTTCTGAATTGCACATCTAGGTTGTGTCTGTATCTTGCGTTTCAACTAACTAATAGATATTTATAATCACGTTTAAGTTCCCCTCCATCTTGAGAATGCAGCCTACATTGGTTTCCATTTGTTGGAAACTACATAATCATAAATCTGTCACACTGTCCTGTAGCCTGGATTCGTTGTGACTTGGGGGAAAAAAATTAGAATTGGTTTTTTCTCCTTGTAAATTGAACTCCATATTCGTTACTCTCTGATTATTGTGTATATACTGATTTGGTCGACTGTGTTTTTAACTGAAGCATATTGTCAGAAATATCCTCTCTTTTTTTTTTTTTCTAAGAATTTAAGTTTATTGAACAAATCTTGCTAACCAAAAATTAATGTTCTTGCAGACTTGTACTGAACGGCAATATCCTCCAGCTGATGTGGCTCAGATTCTAGATTCTGCCGTAACCAGCCTGTATCCAGGCTGCCCTCAAAATCTTCCTATTTACAGAGAAATTCAAATGTGCATGGGAAGAATCAAAACTCAGATTTTAGCTCTCATCCCTACTTGACTTGTATCTTTTTCCGCAGTTGTCTGTACATATGATGCTGAACTATTAGTTCAGGTCACATACGGGCTCGTCGCCCATCTTGTAATGTCTTTTTATTGAGAGGCACAATAATTTCTTTTACTCTACACCAATAGGGTCAAACGGTGGCATTAGAATTCATGTAATTCACTACCGTGTTTTTTTAATCTTTTGTGCCAATGGTGGTACTTAATAAAAATCATTCAATAAAGGTAAGCATTTAACGTTTTGAAATTCAAAAGTTTTTATATACTCTTTCTTTAAGTAGTTAATAAAAAGCACTAAATGTTTTTTTTTTCATATCCGTCTTTAGGGAATACATAGCTGAAATACAATTTTCATTCAGTTTCATTTATTGTTGGATTATAAGCACGTGAATGTAAAGGATGATGTTCAGAAAGAGCAAAAGTTCCTGACAATTTCTTGGCCGTGAGCCATATCCCCTTTCTATTAACCAAATCAATAATGAAATTGGAGCCAATCTGGGTTGACATTGACAACCACAGGTAACTACCAAAAATTGATTTCGTTAAAGTTTCAATTGTCTTTAACTAAACTCACTTTTCATTCGACCCATGCATCAATAAATTTAATCGAATTTACCTAATGCGAGTTTGAATTATTATATTTTGAAGATAATAGTACCTTCTAATTTTGGATTAAGTTATATGTATTATAAACATGTGATTCTAAACCAATTTATCATTGATATCAAGCCTGTTTTCTAATGTATATCTTGAGACTTTGGCCCTTGATCAAGTACACTAGTTATCACATGATTTGATGGTTAGGAAGATGGGATTCATGACCGTAAGAGATCTATTATAATTTGAATAACTGCTAACTAGTTCGAGTTTAAATCTTTCCGACATTTGAAAACCATGAAGGACACTTTTGAATTATCCAATTATAGGCAATCTCCTAGCTGTCATTTGATTTTTTGGCATCCATTGTAGAAGTTAGTGAAACTCTTTTCCATGCCATATTTCTTGTTTGGGGATGAGCTTTTATCAAGATTTTGACTGAGATAGTATTATGGATTAAGACAACTATTTTGGTGAAAACCTTTCATTACAAAGGTTGTTAGAGGTCATGGCTAAGTTGAAGAAACAAAAATAAAACAATCTAGAGTGACATGCCATATCGGATCCACTAAATAGTTGTCAAAGGCATTTCTTATGATTTTATCTATGGACCTTGAATGGTAGTAAAATTCTTTGGACTTGAAATCCACTCACTAGACAATGTATAACAACATCCACTCACTAGATATGCTTCCAAGCTGCACTAACAAATTTGCCACTAAAATAATGGCACAAAGGAACATTCAAAAAAGAGCAAGATCAATATGATCTTAAGGGTACAACATTTTAACAACTTTGAGCTGATTAATTCATGTTTCTCCTCAATCAGAGTTCTACCTCCTTATTAAATTGTATAATTAATTTTACGTATAAAATATTAGATGCATATTTGACGTGTTTCATTACCTCATTATAGACTAGATTTGATGTATATATCATTTACATCTTACATGTTGTAGATTTGACATATTAAAAAAATAAAAAACAAACTAATGACTTACTTGATTTTTGTTTATAATCATTAATTTTGTCTATGACTAATTTTAACTGAAAAACATAATTAAATAATTTTAGTAAAATCTTTTCTTTCAATTAAGTTTTTGTATTTTCTATTTACAAAATTTGAATTTAAAACTTATGAAATTTCAATCTAATTTTATTCAAATCAACATCTTGTTAGTAATAACTTGATTAAAATACATATTTTTGTTTATACACAAATTTATCATGAAGAATCATATTTTAAAATTTAATAAACATATATATCCTTTTAATTGAAAATCAAAATGTGACCAGAAAATTTTGCACACAAAGTGTCTTGATTTTTATGAATCTTATTTCAAATATTTAACAGATATTATCTCCCCTATTTTATAACTTTTGAATATTAATAGCTTTTAAATATTTAAAGCGATTGCTCATTTCTAAATTCAAAATTTACCAATTTTTTTCTGATAAAGTAAAATTAAAATCTAATTTAAAATAGTTTAAAAATTACATTGGGTATTTAACAAACTTTGGAATATAAATATATTTTAATATCATAGAACATTTTAATTATGATTCGTAATATATTCTAACAAACATCCTTGCATGTCTTGAGAGACAATGAGTAGGGTTCAAAGGGACTAAAAATATTAGTAAAAAATAATTTTACATTTTCAGCATTTCTCTTACTTTATATAAGATAAAATATTTTAGAATGTTATATAATTTTAATATATTTTTAGTTTTATATATTTAGAAACACACATTTTTAATATCTGACTAAGAATTAAAATTATATCACTTTTAATAAAAAAAAAGACTAAAATCATATTAAATTTTCATATGAACTAAAGCTAACATTCAAATATTTTCTGGCTAATTATTTTACCTTTTCATATATTACACCAGATAGTGGACTTATACAAGACATACAAGTTTAGTTTTGATTAATAAAACTGAAGTATTTGATTGAAATTGAATTATATAATTATTTAAGATAAATGATTAATTTTGATTTTAAGTGTGTAAAGTGGTTATAATTTAGTTCTTAAAAAAAATAAAAATAAAATTGTTTTTAAAAGTGTATAAAGTGTGACAATTATATTAAGTTTTTGTGTGACTATTTTGTAATTAAGTTGTAATGTTCAAAAATTAATTTAACATTAAATTATAAAATTCAAGAGATCAATTTATCATTAAATTGTACAATAGAACATAACTGTCGCATTTTTTACATTTTTTAAAATTAAAATTTTTATTTTTTTAAATATTATATTGTCACTGATTATAATCCATAAGTAAAATAGTCATTTATCCTAATTATTTAAGCTGAATACCTTTGATTGAGTAAAATATTTTGCTTTTTTTTTTGTAATTCCTTAATTATATTGTTATATATAATAT
>JAMLFT010004508.1:0-19407 GCA_026544285.1 Pachyrhizus erosus | reverse complement strand
TATTTTATTTACTTGTTAAGTTTTTATTAATTATATATTTAATTTTAATTTATTTTTATCATTCTTTACTTTGCTAAGTAATAAAAAATTTCTTATTCTTAAACTAACAACTTTATTTACTTATGAAATGAATATTTTTATTAATTAGAAAAACAGGATGTTACAAAAACATTAAGGAATTTTAATTTATTAATATAGGAGTATTTTGGTCATTTTAGATAAAAAAAAATCATTTTCTAAGGATTCTTACCACATTTCTGATTTTAGGAACGATATAATTATATTAGGTTCACATGTAGAATGCTTTGATTACAATTTCTCTAATTTAAAATAACAAAAATAGTTAAAATTTTAAATTTTTAAACTAGGGGTATTTTGGTAATTTTCAAAAATTTTAAGATTTAAGATTTTAATCTTTGGTAATCCTTTTAGAGTGTTTTATTAATAGAGTAGACATACCTTTTTTTTTCATTACCTAAATTGAATAATGAAAACAGTAAAAATTCAAAATTTTGGCCTAGGGATATTTTAGTAATTTTAACCCTTAGGGATAAATTGATCATTTGACCATTTGACCAATTGCTTCTTCTTCCTCCTCACCCAAACTTTGGTTTTAGGTACAAAAACCATTTTAAATTTCTCCATTCTTCTCCCTCTTCCTTTCTTGGTGTTTTTGTGCCAATGTTCAACTATTTTCAATAGAAATTCAATAGTTTTGACGGTATTCTTTGAAAATTTTGAACTATTCTTTATCAAGAAAAAGAACAGGAATAGAATCTTGCTGTCCAATTTAATTCGTACCTCCCCTCATTAATGATTCAAACACCATTACTAATAATTAATCTACCAAGAAATCAACTAAAATGGAAAAAATAGAGGTTCAAGTTTTTTGAACTCTAGTTTTCAAAAATTTCAATTCCAATTCGTTTTTGGAGAATTTGTTGATTTTAGAGTGTCAAACTTTTAGAAAATCAAATTCACACATCATATAACGTTTCTAGCAATCAAATTTAAAGGAAAAATAACTCCTCATACCTTAATTTTGAGTTTTCGGTGAGTGTTCAAGCTTTTCGGCGAAGCTCCAGTGACACTGCTAAATCCTGATTCTTTCCTCCTTTATTTCAGCAAATTGCACCCGAATAAAGCTTGAATTAATATGAAGCTATCCAAATATTGAATGAGTGAAAAGGAGTTCGAATTTGGTTTGAAGTTGAAAATTGAATATCTTCGTTGATGTGTTTTTTCTAGTTTGCAACAGATAGTATTCATAAGGTCCCTGCATTCAATTTTTAACTTATTAAATTCATGGAAGATGAGCTACGATTCAAAAATATCCTAGAAGGGCAGGGTAGGGGTATGGGAGCAAGGCGGTGTCAGGTCGACACTATAGAAACCATGGCTTGAGGAATGAGAGGTATGAGGAAGAAGATGGCAAGAGTAGGAATAACATGATTTTTTTCTTAATTTGCTAGCACTAAACCTAGCAGTCAAACGACAATCCCTGCTTCCTTACTTACTCTTCAACCTTAGTGTTTCGTTCTTCGAATTCGCTCCACACCCTTTTTCCTACTCCACTTTTTATTTTCTTCTTTTTTATTCTTTCTCATGGTTTTTATATTCTATTTGGGCTAAGATTGCATCGGGCACTTCCAAGCCTAGCTGGTAGTGCATCTTGCTACTAGGCAGGGACCTAGCTTCTATCCCAACGCATACCTCTACTCTTCCCCTTTTCTTTTTCTCCTTTTCTTCTTCTTTTTTTTTCTTTTCTTTTTCTTTTTATTTTCAATTTTAAATTTTAAAATATTATGTTTTTTATTTCTATATTTGTCAAATAATCCTATAAATGAATTTATATTTTTCCCTTACTGTTCTTATATTTTCTTCCACCAAATATTTATTTTATTTGATAAAAATTATTTATTTCATTTATCTTAAATATTTATTTATTTAATAAAATTTTATTTTTAACTTCTAAAAATTTAGATTCTTACTCTCTAATTTTATTCTTTTCTTCTTTTATTTTTATTTCATCTAAGATATCAAAAATCTATTTTCTATTCAAAATTAAACTATTTCTATTGGTTTATATTATTATTTAAATTTATTTTTAACATTGTTAGACTAACTAATTAAAATCTCTCTCTCTCTTCATATTATTTACTAGATAATATTTTCTCATAAAATTTAAAATTCTAAACTTTATCTTGACTAAACTAAAATATTATATGAGTAAAGACAAATTGTCTAATTATAATTTTATTATATTAAAAGTAGGGTGTTACAGCATGAATGTGAAGAATTAGAATTATGTTTTTCATGCTTAGAAAATGATGAAGTTTGTGTTTGAAATGTTTTGATCCTAGATTTTGAAGCAAGTATTAAACTACTGTATAGGATAATCGATTACAAGTAATTGTAATCAATTATGTTGTGCAACTTTAAAAGACTTAGAATTTGTTTCTATTGAAATTAAGCTCATTGAATATCGAGCTAATCAATTACAAAATATTGTAACTGATAACAAAAACCTTATTTGAAAAAGGAAAGTATTTGTCTCTCAAATTAAACAATTGCCACTTTTTGTAATTGATTAAAAAGCTTGTTTCATTAGAACGAGTTATCTATCTTACAAGATAATCAATTACCACAACTTGTTGATTACATTGCTTCCAAAATCTTTAAGCAGTTCTATATTTGACAAGATAATTGATTACTACAATCTAAAACTGATTATGTTGAGTTTAGAACTCTCAAAGAACTCTCTGACTTATCAAGATAATCGATTACATGTTTATTTAATCTATTATCACAGTCTGGAAATGCAAGACATGGTTATTTTAAACAAGTATAATTAATTAAGTCTTTATTTAATCAATTAAATCAATTTTAACTATCATATAATAATAAAACATAACCATGTATCCTTTGAGAGACGCTTCATTGCGAAATTTTTAAAAAAAATACATTCATGAGAGTTAAGAGAAAGGGCTTTTGCATTCTTACATTAAAGATAAAAAGAGTTGAAGGATCAATCAACAAAAATCATGAGTTGATCATTGTTTCTAATGCATGAAGATTTCTCTATCAACACTCAAGGTGCATTCAATCCTTTTATTGATTTTCATGATGTTGTAATTTAATCTTGAATAGGGTTTTCAAGTGGTTGAGTTAATAGGGTTTCAACTCTTTGGATTTTCCTTGTAGGGTTTAAGGGAAAAATATTGTAGCTATAAAATTGTATGTGTTTGTATAGTGTTTGTGAAATACATATTTTTTAGTAGAGATCTAGTGTTATCTAAATCAACTGGATGTAGGTCCTTAATGAACTAAACCATTATAAAAATTCCCTTTTTATCAGTTCTCTATTTCTCAATTTTTAAAAATTGTTTTCGTATATGGTTCTTGGTAATTTATAATATTTTTTTGTTAAAACTCTAATCTCTTGTGATTTAATATATTGGTGTTTTTGAAACTAATCTTGTTTTTTTTCTAAGAAAACATTGATTCAAATGGATTGTGTTATTTAAATTTAATATCTTAAGGAAAAAAATTTAAAAATTTAAGGAAATATATTCAATCCCCCTTCTAAATTTAAAATTTTACTTAATCCAACACTTTTTCAATTAATACATAAATATTTTGTATCTAACCAAAAACAAAATTCAATATTACAACTACATTGAAAATATCCTTGAAGCATTTATCAATAATAATAACAAAGCCACTTCTCTAATACCAAAGCCAAACCATAATCATAACCATGTAGATTTTGTCTTTCATTATCTTTTTTTAATAAAATGTAGATTTTTCATAAGTTACAATATGAAGAATGATATCAATGTTGACAAGATTTAACAAAGCAAAAGATGTCCTACCACTTAGAATCATCTAAGGAGCTTATTATTAAAGGCATAAATAACCTTATAAACATTGTTCAAACTTAGTATGATGTTTAATTTTATGAATACAAACACTTTAACTCTTATAATGTGAAACTAGTGTTAGACTCCACGAGATTTCACATTGGGAAAACCATCTAAGGTCAATGAAATCCTTACCAAACTTAAATAAACTCTCAATGGCTCGTCTACATCTAAAAGGACAAATGTGAACAAAAGTTAATACACACACATGTGTGTGTGTATAATGTTGCATATGATGGAATGAAAACCTCTGTTGAGATAACAAAGGTAATTGAATACAAATCGTGTAAATATATCCAAATCAAAATAACATGTTAATAACACGTCTTATATTTCATTTATAGTAGATTTCCATAACATTTTGGCCTCTACCACTCATTGTGCTTAATGATGTTCAAGTAATGGTTTTCTTAAGACAATATTCAAGCAATGGTTATTGCTTGTACATTTGGTTCAAACAAGGATAATGACATGGACAGGTGAGTAAATTATGAAAATTTTTAAAAATTAAGTTAACATATATACCTAATTGTAATACTTATTGACTTTATCACATTAAAAAACCCATTATGACCATTATTGTTATGGTTGTTGGAGATATAAATACTTTAAATACTCTATTGCCAAAGAGTTTAATTAACCAAGAGGTAAAGTTTACTTGTTGGTACGATTACAAAGTTAATTTCATTTTTTATTTTATTATTATACAACATAATAAGTAAGCAAATTGATTTTATATTTAAGGTTAGCAAATTGGTATTTTATTAAAAAAATATCAATAAAGAAAAAACATCATATTAATTGACATATCAAGGTAGAGTAGTACCTCATGCCATATATATATCTTAAAAAAGGCTAAATACATGAAGATGAGTAGAAGTAAAACACTTGTAAAGCATTTTAATTCTACGATAGATCAACCTTAGCACAAAATATGCCAACAGTGGTTAGGTAACAACTACTACAAACATCGTGCAACAAAAATAATTTTAGTACTACCATTCCTATATTACACTTCACATAAAACCACCATTATTTTCTTAACCTAACTAAAAATCTCATAATACGTATTATTAAAGACAAACACCCATAGCACAATAAGAACCAACATTTGTAACATAGTCAAAATTACATGAACTTTACCAATAAATCCAAATACAATGGTCTCAAGCACAAAACTAAAATGCAAAATCATTAATAATTACTTTGAAAAATGTTTCCAAATTACACTTTTAATACATACTACAAAAAACCCATTTTTGCTTCTCTTCATAATAATATACTTAGAATTAAAAATTAGTGACAAGAAAAAACAAGCATTTCATTACAATTTACAAAAGGTCATTCAATACAAAGCATCATCATGTCAATTTTAAGTTATGCATATTATATGCAAAACCTAATAGGAGTCATTCTTTTCATAATATCTTACATAGGTCAATCAAATATACATAGATTATTGCTACCATGATACTTTTAGTCTTATTTGCTTCAATCTTTTTGCTCATATTAATCAAGTCTTCATTTATTATTTCAACCTTTTTAACAAGAAAATTTAATGAATTGTGCATATTTTTAATCTTTTCCTATAAAGTCAAAATGTCTAACATTTGTCTAGCCACTAATGCAATCAATTTATCTATCTCATTCATTTCATTGTGGGTCACACCACAAAAAATAGTAACAATACTTATTATACTTATAAAATCTTCCACACCTCAAAACCTTTTTACCAAGATTCTTAGTAGTGCTTGATGTTTGAACCTTACACGAAACACAACAAAAGAAAAACATAGTATTTTTATTTCTTATGGTTTGGTTAACTTGGTCATAGGAAGAAGAAGAATTATCCATTTTTGACATTTAACAAATGTAAAAAAAAAAAAACCTTAAATAAGATATATTAAACAAAACATAACAAGTATAGCAACAAAATGAAAATACAAATTAAAAGTTAAACATTGACTCATTTTCCACATAATGTTCAAAACTATACTAGTAGGACCTTCACATAACTAAAATGTCATTACTCATTTTAAGGAACCAATTTTTTTTTAAACCAAAATGAAAAAACAAATATTACTAATATGCGGAAGCCATAAACTTGAGATAGAAATCAAATATTATTACTTATAGATGGTATAACAAACACAAGTAATTAAACAACATTAAAATATTCAAAACAAAACCACATTCACATAATACAACACATAAAGACACATTCTACAAACTTACTTACGCCAGAAGTTCAAACATTCTTATTTAAAAATGGCATAACAAAAAAAATTAATTAAACAATAATATCAAAAGATTCATAACAAAATCATATTAACATAACATAACAAACAAGGACACATTCTATAATCTTACAAGAAAATATACTACAAAATATAGTGGGTTTTCAATCTATCAATTCCCACAAATTATAAAACAATCTAAGTACCAATTAAGTACCCATAAAAGCTAAAGAAAGAGTAAACTAAAGTGGGAAAACTTCCGCACAATACTTCTCCCTAAACAATCTTTTTAACAAATAAATATCCTTATAAAAAGAGAGATGTTAATTTATTCATGGCATTTGTTAATGTCTTATGGTGATGGTTAATTGAGTACCTTTTGAAAAGATAAATGTTAATATTGATCATTGATGACATTCATAAATGAATTTGTTGAATGTAAACAATTTTTATGCAAAATAGTAACATAAATTGTTAAACATAAATATAATGAATTTAGGGTTCAAGAAAATATGAAAGAAAAAAGGTCTATGCGAGGGGGAAGGCTTAATGGGAGAAAATGTGAATTTTAAGGTACACCAAAATGAAATTATTATCAACAATCAAATTCGAAAAAGTAAACCGAAACCACGCAAAACGAAAAATGTCATAAAACATAGAACGAAACATAATAAGGCTATTATAGGATAATTTTAGACAACTTTAAGTTCAACATACAAAAAAAAAAGGGACAAACTTAGATTGGAGAAGAATAATGAAAAATTGGAATTTTACGGCTCAACACAAACAAACAAAACAAGAGAGGAAAACTAACATTGGAGAATATGACCTTTGATAATAGACAAAATGGATGCTTAAGAGGGGAAAACATGAACGAGCAATAACCTATGACAACAACAAACCACTTTCACATAGGGGAGACAAATAAATGATGACACACTCATGTACATTAGGATTCTTAGTAATTATACATAATATTGAAATTATAACTAAAATATTAATTTAAAAATATTAAAAATTACTAACAAAACTTGGGGCTCAAGTATAATATTAAGAAATTAATGTCTTAACTACATTACAACATGCTCCAAAACATGCTATTAGCATCATGTTCCAAACAAATTACCCCTTTAATTATCATGATTTAAGTAAAAGAAAATTGATTCTTTTATCTAAATGAAAAGGGTGTTGGATGATAATATACGCTTTCTAATTTTTAAGTGGGTGTATGTTAATAGTGTGTGTATATATATATATGTTTTTTAGTTTCTTAAATTAGGGGTCTATAATTTTTAGTCCTTAAATAAAAATTTACATTTTTTAGTCTTTCAAAATTTGGTGAAATGGATTAAAAAAAGCTTTTTTTTATATATTTGAGAGACTAAAAAATGTAATTAGAGGACTAAATAAAATAGATCCTCTAATTTGAAAGACTAAAAACATAATTAAACCACATGTTTGTATGTGTGTATAAAGGAACTAAATGACATCCATATAACTTACATTAATTATTACATTATTCAATAACTTGATATAGCATGTAAAAGTGATTGATTAGACCATTAAACTATAATTTTATATTACATTAATTATTTGTGTCATATTTTATGAAAAATGAATGTGGTGATC
Organism: Pachyrhizus erosus; assembly: GCA_026544285.1. Classification (NCBI taxonomy): domain Eukaryota; kingdom Viridiplantae; phylum Streptophyta; class Magnoliopsida; order Fabales; family Fabaceae; genus Pachyrhizus; species Pachyrhizus erosus. Next base: position 11,618 of record JAMLFT010004508.1, on the reverse strand, counting down.
AAATTATTTATATTTTACTATATTTTATGTCAATTTTGATTTATATGAATAAGATATCAAATTACATTTTATTAATATAATAAAATTTGGTATATATGATTTACATGAAATGAACTTTTAATCCAACAATAGATTTTAAGATAAAATCATCCAATTAAAAGTTATTAAATGACATAATAATTTATGTAAGTTACATTAATTATCTAATGTTGAATTCATTTAAAATTTAATGTATACAATTATTAATATAATGTTACATGGTTAAATTAATGAAAAATAATAAGTGAATTTTTTTTGTATATATATCTTTTAGATATAATTAAAATGTATATTAAAAATATTAATAACCTCCCTATAATTGATAGATAATTAAGTTCTTTAAATATGTTTTGAATTGAATTTATGATTATGCAAACAAATGAAACTTTGGTAGAAGATGCATAATTCATTTTTTTTTATCCATCAAAACAAAATTAATTTTTGATCATGATGCATTAACTGTGTGATGATATACCTGACAAGTTAATACAACATATACAAGAATGTCCAAAGTATGTCTTACTTAGTGTGGTTCATCACAAGTTGTTTAAAAGATTGGTCAATTCAACATGGCTTACTTTTTAGTGAGTTTATAAAAAGTCAAATTAGATCAATCTATCATGGGTTATTGGATTAAACGGGTTAATCCATTTAAAATAAAAAATAAAATTAATTTTTTGAAAAAAAAAGAGATTTTCATAATTTATTTTTAAAGTAATTTAATAAAAAAAATCAAGTTTATTGAATAATAATTTTTTCAGATAAATCAAAATTATATTAAAATAAAATACATAAGTTTGTGTTGTGAATAAATGAGAAGAATATTTTTTTTTTTTACTAACTTGTCTTTGACCGGCAAATCAAAGTCTGTCCAATAAATCTAATTTTAAATAAACTGAATTATATTTTATAAATAATTAAAATAAAAAAAATTAATCCAACTCTATTGAAATCATAATGGACCAAATTTATCCGCAGATTCCGCCTCAATTTGATGGCAATGGCATACCGAAGCGTAATTAGGTATGTCCAGCCGCCACAAGTTGAAGTCTCTACCCACCATAAGAAAAGCCATATCTTTTTCATTTTTCTTTTTAAGGGAATGGTGACGGCATCGTTGTAATATGCAAGGAATGCAATTATGGTTTGGGTCATTGGTTCTATCCCAAAAAATACTCCAAATGCAATGCTTTGATATTTTTTATTTTTTATTTATTTACTGAAAATGCAATGCCTTGATTACTCTATAAAAGGAAACCATTTATTTATTTGCTATATTCATTAGTGGTTAAATGATAAGATCATAAAACACACTCAATCTTTCATCACTTGCATGCCAAGTGCCAAAACGATCCGAATTTGAGTAAAGAAGTGACCTTTGTTTTCTGTTCCTTTCTATTGAATAGTAGTTCACAGTTCACACATTGAAAGAGAATTTCTCTATGGTAGTGGAAGAACAAAATTTATGAAGAGTAGATCTTCCTTGTCCCAAAAATATGTGGCTTTCAATTCAGACTTGATTGTTGTGGGACAAGCACAGCTGATCTTAGATTTTCATAGTGGTCCATATATTCCCACTTACCAAAATGGACACTATTGGCCTCTTATGTTGAGGTGTCACCCCCTCAGAAAACTCCTTGAATAAAAAAATTGTTTAACAAAATAAAATAATCATATTTTTTTACTTCGCTTATTAGAATATATCAAGATTTTGATTAACATATTCAATGTTCATAATAGGTATGTTTTCCAAAAACATTTTAATTGAATTGCATAATCCCTACATATATTAACAATCATTATTAAAATTATAGTTATTACATTATACAATTTTTTCGCATTACTTTCAAGAACATTTGGTTCAAGAGTTTTTATTTTTTAATCACATATATACTTAAAACTCAATCTTAAAATCTCTTATTAAGTAAAACTATTTTTACATTAATTGATTCAAGTGCTTGATTATAGAAATATGAAGTAAGTATAAAAATTTTATTTCAATTAAATTTAAAATAATTGAATTTTTTTACAAATAAATAAATTATCCTAACATTAATTAGTCATATTTAAATTTTTATTTTATACTATATCAAAGATTATAAATATTTTTCAATTCATTAAATTATAAACTAATTTTCCTCACAATACTTAGTGTCCCAAAATTTGTTTACACACACAACCTTCTAAATATATTATGCAGATAGTCTACCAATGTGAATATTTGCACACTATATTTATATATATATATATATATATACCTCCATTAAAATAGTATCTCAGAAAAAATTAAAAGATACCCATAACAAAAATAATGCGGTGGCAGAACAATTTTATGCCGCACTCTGGCAGTGGATGTGGCAGTGTGAACCGAAAGGTTCTAAAATATGTGGTCAAAATTGACTGCTACTGCTAAAGTATTTCATTTAATGGATTGTATGGGCTGAGTATATATGACTAATGCACTGTTTACCAATGTTAGTTTTTCTATTCTTTATTAAAAGGAAAGCAACATAAAAATAAAAATAAAAAAAATAAACAAAATTTCAAGCCGACAGAAAAATTGCTCTATTAACTTTTACACGTTCTCTCTCAATCACCAAAGTCATAAGTCATAATTATACAACGGAATTTACACTTATTCAGCTCAACCTACTCTTTTATTGTTTTTCTTTTTCAAGAATATGTTGGGTAATGTGGAGTATTCAACTATGGCTAATTACATCTCATATACTATTTCTATTTTACAATGGATGAACTATCTAATTTCATGTTGTAAGTTAGGGTTACTCTTATTATTCTAAGGGTTGATTAAATTTTTACTTCTTGAATTTTTTTTAAAATTTAATATTTAGTTTATTAACAAAATGTTAATTGATTAAATTTCTTAAATTATTATTAAGTGGTTGATTGATTAATCTTCTTTGAACATTAATTTATATGATTGTTTGATGGTGTTCATTCTCCTCACTTATGTTTAATAATTTAATTTTTAGAAAATTTATTGGAATAAGAGAAACAGAATTTAGGAGAAACATATATATAAATAACTAATTTTATAAAAAATAAACAATTTATACAATAACAATAATAAGATTTAAGTTTAAGAATTCATTTAATCAACTTAAACTCTTTTCTATTAGAATGATGTTAGTAATTTAGTATATTAGTTTTATATTTTTTTTTTAGATACTTTATTTTATATAAATTTTAATTTATCATAAAATATATGCATTATGACATAAATAAAAAAATGTTATAATCGTTAAAAATTTTATTTAAATAAAATTTAAATTATTTTTTAAAATATTTAAAAAATAAAAATTATAATGAACGATGTTAAATCCATCATCGTAGAACGACACCTATACCATTTTTCAAACTCCCTGGACAAGCAATTTTTTGTTACGGGTTTTAGCCATTGCACAATATGTTTTGTAAGCAATGATATTAATTGTTACTGTATAAAACTGTAAAACAATGATATTAATGCATATACATACTCTTTATGCACTTTATATTTTATTATCTAACTCTCTTTTTTTTATTGTTGCATACATTTCAAGAGTTATTTTTCATTTAAAAAAATTGTGTTCTTGTAGACATGCATAGATAAATATTATTTTTCCTTTTCAAAAAGTATCATTTGTTCTACTTGATCGAGTACTTAATTCTTTTAAATGCGAAAATATCCTCTGTTATAGTTTCTCTTTTTCTATGGATTCACTATTATTTAATATACTTTGTTTTGTAAAATATTCTTATATTGCTAATTATTTTCAAATTTACATAATATTTTTCTTCAAATATTAACTTTAATTATTTATAGAAATTTCTTTCTATGTTCAATTTTTTTTCACTGAAATCTCAATTAGTTTTAATATTAACTTTTTAAAAATATTTTAAAATTTACTGTCTTTTCACTGAACCTTAACAATTCATCATCTTTTATATGTACTTGAATTGATTATACAAATGTTTCTTGTAATTTCAAAATATTTTTTATTTATAACTTATAAAGTTGACTTCAATTTAAAAATACCACACGCAACATAGGGAATAGCTATTAATTCATAAAATAATAGAAAAATTGGGTGGCAGATTGAAAACTACCAAACAATATACAATTATTTCAAAGCCAATCAGAGTCACACCATTTTCCTTGGTAATTCACTCCACAGTGTCCTGTGATAATTAAAGCATAGCATTCAAGAAAGTTGAAAAGGCTTTTAATTAAAAAGAAATGATAATTAAATGCTATTGCTTATTCTCAAATAGGCTATCCTGTTCACTTCAGCTCCCTTACATATACATGAGACCTCTTGAGTTTGTGAGAAGGGAGATGAAATGTTGAGACCCTAATGGAAATTCTACATGACAAAAGAAAATTGTCCAAAATTAAATGACCAATCATGAGAATGGAACCAATGGACATTTCAACAGACAGCTAGTTTAAAACCACATCGACATTTGAGTGCTAAAGGACCCTCTGCCAAATCAAATATTGGATCAACAAAATTTCTATATATATTCAACTTTTTTAACTTAGGAAATAAACAATGACTCAAAGTTTACTTCCCTCTCAATCAGAGCAGCTCTATACAGGTAAGAATAGTGAACTGAATTGATATTTTGTATGGTCAAAGAGGAAGAAGCTTCAATTATGGGTAGCAAAGGGAGTTCTTGTCCAGGTTTTGGAAGCTTGAAAATGATGCCAAATTCACAATTAACAGTTTTATTTTCGTCCATGACCCCATTGCCTCCTTTGATTTCCAGGTTTGATATGCGGATTTCGGTGGCTAATCCCTTGCTTTGGGAGGTCATGTAACTCCATAACTTGTACCGTCCGCTGCCTCTTAGCTGCAAGTGAGAATCAATCAGTTTCATCAATGTAGTCATGAACTTAGATACATCATATGTTATGAATTTTTGCTTCCAAATAAAGCTCTACAATTTCGAAAGGCTGATCTTTTCCAAGTTCAACATTTTAGGCTATCAACTTTAATTGTAAGGTTGTTGGCTTTTTACTTTTTGAGGTTACCAGTTCAAATCTTAGAAACAACCTTGCTACTTGCAAACCCTTAACGAGACCCCGTTATGTCGTAGCCTAGTGTCTACTAGGTTGCTCGTTTTTAAGAAATGAATAATCTAAACTAAAATGACAACTAAAAAAGAAAATAGGCATTCATTTTGGAAAAGGAAAGACAAACCATTTTCAGCTTGCTGATACCGCTCCTGAAGTTTCCTCTTAGTGGCTTCTAACTTCACTTGGGCAGCAGCATCATCCGAACACTTGAGTTTCTGATAGACAAGAAATGAAGTTCAGAGAATATTCAAATCTACAGACTTAATGCCCCAAGTGAATTTTTCCTTACATCTAGCTGACGAATGTGAGGATTTTTTGGGATAGCACTCTTCACTTTATTTTGTTGCATCTTCGGCTCAATATTGCCTTTTTTCTCCATAGTTGATTTTGGTGGTCTGCCAGGGCCAGAATCAGCGATTACTGGTTTAGTTAGCCTCACAGCAGCCTCGTTTTTCTTTGCTTGCTGAACTTTACTGTCCTTGGCAATGATGTTATCCTCATTTGATGCCTGAGGTTTCCTCTTTGCTGTATTTTGACTGTTCAAAGATGGCCTTCTTCCATGTTCACGGTTCTTGATGAATTCCCCACAGTGTCGAGGATCTGAAACAGCAATCCCCATGCATAATCATCAATCTAAGAAGTGGGGAATTCAAATAAAGAACCGTAGAGCTAACGCTAGCTATACTAAGCATAAGAAATTGCGAAGCCAACTCACTTCCATCATCATCCATGCCATCAAAGAACTTTGCATCATCAACATATGTGACATCCAACCAAGAGAAGTGAAAGTTAGTTTCTAACTATCAAATCCTGCAAAACAACATTAGGAGAAAGATGGAGGGAGGGGAATGGAGAGGACATTGAAGTACCTGTGAGAGTTCCATCGAACCAGTTGGAGGTGCAAATAAAGCCCCTTCATCCATAGGAGGTGATGGAAGCCCTTCTTCTTCATCAATGACAGATGGATTTACTGAATCTGGAGTACCTTCTGAACCTATAAGCATGAATTAATTTAAAGTTGGAAAACAGAAGATTTTTTGGATCACTTCCACATGAAGGCCGATAAAATGTTATACCTGCAATAGCTGTGGTACCCTTGACCCACTCATCCACCATTTCTTTCCAGCCACTACAATTCAATAGCCAAGTTTAGAATGTATAGTTTGTTTCTCATGCAAAACTACTACATTAACATGAATCAAAACAGTAATTAGACTTAAAAGGAACATGAGATGTTTGAGCATAAAGAGTGATATATTGAACTGAAATTAGTTATGAGTCATGCACCTAATTCCAGATCCCAATCAAACATAATAAGCAATACATTCAAGCAAAGAGGAGACATGATTGACTAAGTAACCTGTACAAGTACAGTTTCAGGCCAAATAAAAGTATTAACTAATGACAATGATGACAGACTCGCAGCAGATGATTATCAATATCGAATAGCAGTGCATAGCAGTCAACTCTGAAAATGCTATAGTGGGATGGCATAAAGGTGAAAAATCAAAATTAAAGAAATTCGTTATAAATAACAAGTCACAGTTTGTACACACAATCCCTGTCAAGGTATGAGCAATAAGAACATAGTAATGAAAGTTAAAATTTGAAAGATGATGATGAAATTAATAGAAAAAAAAAGAACATAACAAATTAGATAAAAATTAGCATAATGTGAATTGGAAAGTTTATAGGAAGAAGAAAAAACAAAACACTAGAACAAAATAGTCCAATAAAGTGTGAAGGAACAAAAGTAAACAATAGAGGTGACTTTTTGTGGAATGGTCAAGGAAGAAGGGTTTCAAATCCTCCTATGCTTCTAAAGCTAAAAATGCATTAGCAAATGGGGGAGAAATCACAATTTTATCCCAAAAACCCTAAACAGCATTGTTTTAGGGGTAAAAAATTGATTTTGAAGCTCATATCATGGTAGCACTGCTATAACATATGAAAAACTTCTATTTTGGCTATATTGCAGCTGCAATGGCTGTTACTGAAAATTGCTCCATTTGAATCCCATAAGCAGCCCAAGGCCGCTCCACTACTCTGCTATAATGTGCTATTGACTAATATTCATGACAGTGAGCCAAAAGGATTAGAAAAACATAAGTGAATAAACCTATTGACCTTCACTAAAGTTCAGAAACAATATCACAAAGAGTAGCAAACTACTAATTGACAAGAAAAGAAACTAGTTACAAGCGTCTTCTTTAATCCATGTAGGAGAAGAAAAACAGTTATTTATCTTTTATAGGATGCTGAGTATATATACATGAAAAACAAGTATCCAAGAAAAATTAATTCATACTCAATAAGAGTCCGTGCAAGTTGACAAATGTCCCTTGATCCATGCTTCCGAAGAGGATTGACAACCTTTCCAATCTCAGTTGCCTGGCAAAGTTAAATTTTCAGACAACTAAAAGATATACTGAAGCCATAAATGGCAGGAGAAAAAAATAATTACAAGCCAAACAGCGGGAGAAAAAAATGGCAGGCTTAATGAATAAGCAAGGGATGACTCAATTCAAACCTTCAGAAGATCCACTGTGAGTTCCATCAGCTGAAGCCTCCTCAATGAATCAAACAACAATGAATCAGACTGTTGCAACATGAAATAAAACACAGTGAATCAGGGCACCACAGGACACCAACCAATTTAATCTTCATACAAAAACTCCTCTGCCATCCAATAAAATCACATATTCTGTAACAAGGTTTTAATAACAGGTCACTGTGATTGAAGTCACAACAGCACATTTGTCGCAATGTCAAAAGTTGCAATGAAACTGCAATTGCAACTGTAATTTAAAACCTAATTAAGTAATTATCACTAACCAGTACCCTTCTCACAGTAAGAAACCTATTCTTCATTAAAACTCAAAGAAAACAATCCAAACAAATTGCAACACAAAGAAGCAACAAGTGAACAAAAAGAAGTTAGGGGTGGAGTTGAAGAGAGCTAATCTGGAAACAGACAAAAACCAAACAATTGAAATAAAACCACAGAAGATATATATACACACTAAAATAAATATCATACCTCTTCTTTATAGTTATGCAAAACATCCTTGATCCTGAACACTTCCTCAACATATTGAGACTCTTCTTCAATCTCATCAGTCAATGCCTCAGCTTCCCCAAAGCTATAATTGCTAACTTGGTTGGTGTTCATCTCTCCAGGATCATCTCTGGCACTATTGACCTTGCTCTCTTTACTTGCACCCGCTTCAAACTCAAACTCAGCACCATCCCCGTCTAAGCCACTCTTGCAGCCACCACATCCTTCACCACCATCATCATCATCCACTGGCACAGCCAACTCCACCCTCTCACATCCCAAACATCGACTCAATCTGCAAGAAAACAACCTCTCTGCAATCCCATCTCTCCTCAACCTGAACTCCTTGGGGCAATCAGAAGCAGCCACCATGATCGCATGGTCAATGATGCCAAATATATCGGAGTTCGCAGCTCCAAAGTAATTCCTCCAGTAATCAAGTGACCCTTTATTCATTCTCATAATGAAAACACAAAAACCACAACCCCAGATCAATAGATCGAGGGAAAACCAAATTCACCAACCACCAACCTATCAGAATCGATTTTTTTTGTTTTTCAATGCCAATTGTCACTGATCAATGCAAAACAAAAAGGGCAGGCATCGATGCAACCAAGAAAAGTACTAGATTGTTGTCCTTGCCCTTGTGAGGAAAATGGATTGAAGGGTTTCAATTTGGGTGGTCGATGATCGATAACCAAAGCTTAAAGCTATTTTTCTTTTCTTCTATTTATTTTTTGTTTAAAAAATAATATTTTTGGTGTTGCGTTTTGGCAAAGGTTGGGTTTTGATTCAGGTATGGGCAATGGATAAACGTTGGATTGGGAGGGGACGGAGGTTTACGGTAACACCACAAAATCAGAAACAGACACACACATGTATTAATATTTTAATATTATTATTGCAACAAACGTCGTTTGTTGCTGATGTTGTTGTTTCAGAATCTGGCGTTAAAGTAAAAACCTCCTCCAAGAGAGAAACACCACCGAGTCCTGGTTTTTTCTGGAAGGAAAAAAAGAAAATAATAATAAATAATAAATAATAAATAAATAAATAAATAAAAGCTTATAAAAAAAGATGATATTAATTTTAACCCAAAATTTGGAGCCCAAAAACAAACCAGTAAAGTCCCAGTAGATTCTCTAAGTACTTAACTAGCTTTTTCTGTGTCTACGGAATGCAATGTTTTTTCTGTTTTCTGAATAAACAAACTTAACAGTGTTGCAAGAATGGTAGAGGAAAAAAGTAAAGTAAAATAAAATAAATTAAGGTCTCCCAAACCGCCCCTTGAAAAGACAAAAGATGGTTTGTTGTGGAGTTTTGTGGGATGGGGTTCTGAAATTTGGTTTCGGCTCGGTTTGACTTGATCCAAAGCTGTGGTTAGAAAGAAAAAAAAAATGAAGAAAACAATAACGTGTCTGCGATCTTATTTTTCGTGAGAATTTAAGGTTTAATTAAAGTTTACCTCTTTCAAATCTCATCGTATCTTCTACCGCGAAAAATAAAAATGGACAGTTAGAAAAGAAGCATTTATAATTAACAGTTAAGAAGGATGTGGGTGTAGCAAAAGTATGCATACATTTGGTGAAAATATGTTTCCTACTGTTATTCTCTTGGAAGTAGATTTGTTTGTCCAACCAGAAACCGCCACCTAAGAACCACATTTCTCTTCGATGTCTTCCACGTTCTCTTCCTCTACAATGCCATGTAGTCGTGTCCGTCGAAGTTGATTGTGATCGACATCATTTTCCAGAACCGATGTGACCACATTTGGACTTGTGTCCTCTGTCTCTCTGCCAAACTCTCCATAAGAAGGATGCAATCTGACCTCTCTGGTGCGGTGGTCACCACGGTCTTCTTGCATGCTCCACCATATCAGAAAAATCAATCTTTCAGACTTTGTGAAAGAAAAATAAAATAATTTAATTCACTGTAAACAGTCTTACCATAGTCTCACATACATCTCCAAAAAAACTTGTATATCAACGGTTTACATTTATCGAGGATATTATCAGATCGCCCATCCTAGAATTTGTCTTATCATTATTACACTACTATAGGTTTTAAGTCTTTCAAGTATATAAATATATGTTTTTTGTTTTTTTTTTTTAATTTTAAGATGTTAATTCAGATTTTAAGTATCATAATTATATAATTTATTTTTTAAAATTTATAATTATGTAATTTAAATTAATTTTTTAAAAAAATTACAATTCTGATCATGAAAAGACCAAAATTATATTTAAAGAACTTAATTGAGGTAATTTAAATTTAAAAACTCAAATTACATATTTATAGTATATAAAAAAACTCAATTAATATAATTAAAATTTAATAAATTCAAATTATATATTTTTAATATTTAAAAGATAAAAATATAATTAAATTAAAATATAAAAAATAGTTATAATTAAATTATTAAAATAAAAAAGACATGAATTTATATATATATATATATATATATATATATAAATTAAAAATATATATTAAAAATTTACAATATCTCACTCAAAACACAATTAATTGAGATAGATCTTTTAATACAAACATAAAATCTATACATTTAATAATAAAGGTTATATTTACATTTAGTTTTTTTCAGAATTATTTATCTTTTAATTAATACTATAAATTATTCATATTTCTATTTTAATCTGATTTTCAAATTTTTATTCAATCCCTCATATCTTCTACATATTTACCTTTTTAATTATTATAAATCTTCCATAATATCTCATATCTTTCTCATTCATCAAATACAGGTGTCTTTCTTTCACTGCTAATAATAAAAGTAGGTAATGAATTTGGTGAGATATAGATAGGTAGAAGAAACAAGAGGCGGTTCCAAGGACCGTGTTAGGTGGGACCCCCTTGAAGATAGAAATTTCCAATTAAATGAAGTTTTTCTTCCAACGCAATCTTAATCATATATATTAAGATCCCCTTTCATAGTTGTTTTTTATTTTTATTTTTTTCTTTTAAAAGCAAAAACAAAAACTCTGTTTGAGTGATTTCTTTTTTAAAACTATTTCCTATGTTTTTTTTAATTATCAGATTTTGAAAAATATATTTATATTTGTTTATCATTTTTAAGTGTTAAGTAATATTAGTTACTCTTTTTATCAATTAAATCCTTATCTTTTATATAATCTTTAATTTATTTGCACATAAATTTATTGTTGACTGTATTTCTTTGTTTCTACGTAAAAGTCTTAAGAATCCTTTTGATGATTAAGATAAAATATAATATGATGAAATAAGTAAACAAATAAGAGTATGATAAAATAAAATTTAATTATATTCAATGTTGATGTATATTAAATAATAAATCAAATAAATTAAGTTATTTTATCTTATATTTGACATAAATCAGATAATTAATAGATAGGATATACACTATATTTAAATAAAAAAAATTACTTTTTTTTATTTAAATTA